>BOPN01001386.1:120000-125000 GCA_017312705.2 Penaeus japonicus
TCTTCTTCTTCCATTTTTTGACCGCTTTATTTAGGCTCGCGGTCAAAAGCTTACTCCTCTTTTGTTCGGCTGTTCCGTGGCTGGGATCCCTATAAGCCTATGTCCCATTTTATAGAGCATTGTTAGCCGCACGTGGAGACGCCCCTTCCACCTCCCCCCCCCCCCCCCCCCCCCCCCCCGGAGGAAAAGGGCGGCCGAGACCAACGGTTCGTGTTCTAAGACGTTTAATCCCGGCCCGTTGAAGCCTCGAAGACGCTGCATGTGAATCCATAAGCAAACCAATTTATCACAGATTAAAAAAAGGTTAATTCTTAAACGTCTCTTATATGTTTGATCATGGTAATTACTGTCGTATGGAAATTAAGGTGAGATATGTAATTAAATTGATACGACAACATGAGGGTAATACAAGCAATATTATGAAGAATATGAAAATAATGAAGATAATGACACTGACAATGATGATAATGGTGATAACAATGATAATGATAACAAAGATGAAAAAAGTGGTTTTAACAATACTAATGATAATTATGGTTATAACAGTAATGATAATAGCAATACTAAAAAAACTGATGGTATCAATAGCAAAACAGTAATGCTGATGATAACAGTTATGACAACAAAACTGATTAATGATAATAGAATACCACCCCCGACAAAATAACAGCAACCTAAACAACAATCATACACACACACACACACACACACACACATATATATATATATGTATATATATATATATATATATATATATATATATATATATATATATATATATGCATATATATATATATACATACATGCATACATATATATACATATATATATATATATATACATATATATATATATATATATATATATATATATATATATATATATATATATATTACATATATGTATATATTTACGTATTTCGTACTGATGATTATAGTCCTGATGACAATAATTATAACATTGATTATGATAATGAATAACAATCAAACATGATAGCATTAACAATAATAATGATAATGATGATGAATAACGATAAGAATAACAATGACAATGATAATAACAAGGACAATAATACCGATGAGGATACTAATATTGATAACAGTTATGGTGATAATGATGATAATGATAATAACTACAAAATTAATTGATAACCATTATGTTAAAAGTAAAACAAAATAAGAATGATATGATTAGGATTGCCATTATCATCATAATTATTATTTCATATCATCACCATCATTATCATTATTATCATCATCATTTTCATCATCGTCATAATTATCATTACCCTATTATTATTATTGTAATCACAGTTATTATCATTTTTATCAATAATAAAAATAATATTAGTAACAATTATAAATACGATGTTGATGATTTACAAGCGGTAATGTCAAAAAATAAATAATAATCTAACACTGCAACATCACACCTCACCCTCTTCACCCTCCCCATTAAAAAAAAAAAAAAAAAAAAAAAAAAAAAACGAACATCGCCATGCGCATCGCCGGTTATGAAAATGGCCGCGAGACTCTTTCAAGCGGGAAAAAAATCTTTAATAATATAATGCGATGATTCCGCGAAGGTTGAAGCGTGGCGGACCCAGGCTGATTACAAGATGAAACTACTAACCGACGTTCTTCTACCTGTATCTACCTGTATCTACCTGTATCTACCCGCTTCTTGAGCCTATCCTCTCTACCACTAGACCGTCGTTTCCTTCCATGCTTCAACCCGTATCTATTCTGGTTTATCGTCTTATCGGTTTATATCTTTTTCTGTGTTCTTTATTTTGGTTGTATTTCTTCCTTTTTTCCTCTTCTTCTTTTTCTTTCTTCCTCTTCTTCTCTCTCTCTCTCTCTCTCTCTCTCTCTCTCTCTCTCTCTCTCTCTCTCTCTCTCTCTCTCTCTCCCTCCCTCCCTCTCTCTCTCGCTCTCTCTAGTCTTTTGTTTTCTGCTTCCTGTCTCCTCTCATACCCTGTTTCTTCCGATATCCTCAAATTCTCTACCTGTCTCTTCTCGTCTCCATTTCCCTCTTACCAACTTCCTCTCCTTTCTCCGCCCTTCATTCTAACAGCATCATCGATATTTTGAATTTCATTAAATCGCCCTTTTAATAACTTGTATAGCCATCCCTGTCTATTCCATTACCCCTTAACACTTTCTCTTGAACTCCGCCCAAGACGTCCTTTCCATTCTTTTCCATCGTTACCATATCCACCCACTTTTTTTTTCACATTATCCTTTTTGCCCTTTTCCCTCTTCACTGTCCGGCCATTCTTCTCGCACCTCAACACACCCGACCTCTACAACCGTTTTTTTTAATTATGATTATCGAAAGTTTAATCAATCATTGGAGATTTATATATATATATATATATATATATATATATATATATATATATATATATATATATATATACACACACACAAACACATATATTTAAGGATTGATAAAACACCAAAACGCATAATAATCGACCCAGACTCACGCCATTTTAACTAAATAGTATTGGAAGCTCAAACACTTTTCTCATCACCAAAGCAACAAAGAAACAAAATTACTTAACCACCCACACACTTACTCTCACAATCCACCAATTACCAAAACACCCAAATACACACCAACAAACCCCCACACTGTATCCTCCTTTCTGAAAGACCCCCCCCCCCCCCCAAAAAAAAAAAAAAAAAAAAAAAAAACGACTCCAAATTATCCTCATAGTTAAAATACCGCAAAATAATAACGAAACACAATTCAAAACTTACCCAAGTCCCCCCTTCACTATTAAACGGACACCCTCACACATAGCCGCCACTAAGCTAATAACCAAGCCTCTAGATCTTCAACAGACACGTCGGAAGGTTAAGGAGGTAATTTTATGGTGATTAACGATAAGATGTACCTATTAGTGCCTCGGCCATCATTACTGACTCTCACTCGCTAATCGTGGCTGCGGGGTGGAGGGCGAAGGAAAAACTTGTAGGGATAGGCACTACAATTATTGTTTTCTAATGGTAATGGCGATGATGATATACTAATGATAAAATTGATAAATATAACGGCGGTGATGATGATGATAATTATGATAATGAGGATGATTAGGGGGAGGATTATACTACCACTAATGATAATGATAATGAAAATAATGATAACGATGATAGTGATAATAATGATAGCAATGAAAATAATGATAATAATAATTATAATGATGAACTGATGATAATTGTCATAATAGGGATAATTATTACAATGATAATGAAAATGATGAAAATGGCAAAGGAAAATTATAATGATAATGTTTATGATAATAATTATAATAATAATGTAATAATGATAATAATGATGGCTATAAAATATTGAAAATTATGATGATAATGATGAGGGTAAAGGTGGTAATCATAATAATAGTAATAATAATGTTAACGACTATCAGTCGAAGGATATCAGAATAATAGCAGTCATAACCAATTGTCATTTCCATATCGCTTTAAATTTTATTTTAATGGACATTTTAACAGGTGATTTGTCCCCTGTCTTCAAGCCCCCCTACCTCTCCCCCTCCCCCCGTGTCAGTATTCCGTGATGACATGTTGACAGGATATCAACGGGCAAAGGACATCAATAGAATTTGTTGTGATATCCTCGTTAAGAGCATGATGGTGATGGTGATGATGAGGGTGATGAGAATGGTGTTTATGATAATGATATTGATAATGAAAAAGATAAAGAGATAATGCCAATGACAATGACAATAAAAATGATGACCATGATGATGAAGATAAGGTGATATAACGATTTTTCTCCATGATATCTACCAGGCGATGTCTTTGATAGAAATGATAATCATAAAGCCATTACATCCACGATAAGATCCATCAAGGCAAAACAAGTAACAGTAGTAGCCATATTTACAATGGCGATCATTATAATTATCCTTCTATTTAATTTCCCACCAGACGAAGAAACATCCATAATCCTAATATATGTCATAGATATCATTGCTGTCAAAAGTTGACAATAATAAAATTTCTCCTTGAATTTAACATCATCGTTATTTCCACATTGAAGAACCGCATTTAATCCCGTATTCATAGGCCTTCACAGGTGGATTCTTCCGGTTATTCAATAGCCAATGTCCTCGGGGTTTTAAAGACCCTAATCCCTTTGCCCTCCCCTTCCCCATCCCCCTCCCCCTACCCTCCCTCTTATCCCCCTTCCTCTACCCTCCGTTCTATCCCCTTTCCCCTACCCTCCCTCTCATCCCCCTTCCCCTACCCTCCGTTCTATCCCCTTTCCCCTCCTCTTCCCCCCTCTCCCTCCCCCTACCCTCCCTTCTATCCCCTCCCCCCCCCCCTTCTCCTTCGATCCCCCTTAATGTCAAAGTCTCCGTGACATGTTGACAGGATCTCAACGGACGCGTCATAGTCATAGGAATATGATGAGGATACTTCGGTGATGATTGTGGTGATTGTGGTTATGGTGGGGCTGATGATGGTGGTTATAGTGGCCCTGATGATGGTGGTTATGATGATGGTGGGGGTGCTGATGGTAGTTATGGTGATCATGCTGATGATTGTGGTGGTGATACGATGGTGGGGGTGATGGTGGTTACGGTGGGGCTGATGGTGGTGGTGATGATGGGTATGGTGATGAAGCTGGTGATTGTGGTTGCAATAAGATGGGGGGGTGGGGGGTAGTGAGGATGGTGGCTTTGGTGGTGATGATGGCGGGACTGATGATGGCGATGGTGATGATGGCGGTTTTGATGGGGATGATAATAATAGCATCCGTAGCAGTAACAACAACACCAATAATATCACCCTAACTAACAATAAGCGTAAACATGCTGTTAGTAGCGATGCTTATAAATCCAATCATTACTATGGTCACTTCCGTCTAATCGTGTCACCAATCTTATCCTCAGTCGGGAGAGACTGAGGATAAGATTTAAAGCAGCAATTATTATATCAATCTTGTCATCTTCATCTTTCGGAAAT
>BOPN01001386.1:127500-130000 GCA_017312705.2 Penaeus japonicus
TCAGATTATTACATCATTCTTTTCCCCTACGTACATGCACCACCAAGAGAGCGGCGTGGAAGACTGAAGTGAATGGCAAAGGAAGTGTAAGTTGATGTGGCGAAACTTGTGTCCAGAGGATAATTTTGTTCTGCGTTTGATGGATGTCTGATGTCATCCGCCTTCTGTATTTTCCCTTTCTGTCGCAACTCCTAGAATTTGTGAATAGTAGTGGGGATATAAAAGATCCTATGATGCAACCTGGTAATCAAAATAATGCATGCGGGAGGTTGGAGTGTTCTTCCAAAAAGAATGCGTATTAATGAATCGTAATTTCGAAGAAGCATCGTGGATATAGTTAGTTTTTGTCTTCGAAATTTACATAATGTTTAGTAACAAGTAACTATTATATAAACATTTACTTATACTTCTTAAAGAATCATCTGTACGTTTTGATTTCAGGGGATCAAGGTATGCGATTACCACAGTTCACGATGGGTGTCATAATTTTATATCCATTCTTTGATATATGGACATATGACTAATAAGATTTTTTTAGGATAATATTCAAGCTCAAATTTGTTTCCCTAACCCAAGAGAGTCGTAGCTGGTACATAGTCCTTTTACCTTAATTCATATATCGTAGGATTCTTACGTCTTCGGAGGTACATTTCTGGTTCCTTTTCGGTGGAGGAAATTATGCTACATTCAAATGTTTCTCTCTTTAAGGTTCGACATCAGCTGTGTGTTCATTTAATGATATTTCTTTTCACTGAATATATTATATCTTAATTTCGAGGAAATTGACCATAGTGTATATCTATAATCATCTCGTTTTCGCGGTCACAAGTGTCCTGCCACTCAAACGCATTCCCAACCAAGTGACGAAGGCAAACAAACATAAAAGAAAACACTGTTTGGCATGTACGACACGAATAAATCACACACACACACACACACACACACACACACACACACACACACACACACACACACACACACACACACACACACACACACACACACACACAGAGAGTCACCGCAGGGGAGGCCGATGGTCATGTGGTTGACAGCTTGAGTAATAGCCTTATTGACAATGGCAACTTTATGTTCTCCAGACCTTTGACGGTTTGACAAACTAGCCATAAAACTATTGATTGTTTTAGCATGATCGCCCACTTCAGGGTCCACGCGGGGCAAGGAGCTCTTCCGAAGTCAGACATATTATATGATACATACAAAAAAATATGTACATATAAGTCGGTAGATAATATCTTTGTTACTAGATGAGGGATTTCTCTATTTTTTATGATCTTTTTGTGTGCGTCTAGGAGGATCTGATATGTACTTGTTTTTTTATTATTATTATCCAAAAAGAAAAAAATAGATTTAACACTAATATAGATCTTGAAAAGAGAAAAAAATCTAATATTAACAAGCACCTATTGTTATTATGATTAACATTATCATTATCATTTGTATCATTATCATCATAGTTAATATATTTTTTTATTGTTAGCATTATTATCATCATTGTTAATATCGTTTTTATTATTATCATCATTATTGTCATTATCATCATCATCATCATCATCATAATCTATATCATCATTGCTATTATCATCATTATCAATATCATCATCAGTATCATTACTAGCATTATCAACAGTATCATTATTATCCTTATTACCAATATTAGAATTAATATTCGTGTTATCATCACTATTATACGCATTATCATCAGCATTGTTACTGCCCTCATTGTCATCATTAATATTGTTCTGGTCATAACTATTACTATTGTTACTATTATCATTACTCTTGTCAATATCACTATTACTGTTACTATGATTATTATCATTAATATCATAGCCATTATCGTTATCATCATCATTATCATTGTATTTATTATCATTATTATTATTTTCAGTGCCTTCTCCATTAATATCATTACTATTATCATAATCATTATTGTTATTATCATTCTGTTATTATCATTATCATTATCATCAGTATCATCATTACTATCATCAGTATTATTATCAATATCTTCATAAATACATCATCATTATCATTATCATTATTGTTATTGGTATTATTGCTATTATCATTATTATCATTATCATTATCTACGACTATCAACATCAATATCATTATCATTATTACTATTATTATTATCACTACTATCATAATTGTTGTCATTGTTAATGCTATCATTATTATTATCATTGTACCGCCCTTATCCTTATCCTTATTGTTACCAATACAATGATGATCATCACCAGCATTATAATTTTCAACCATTAATATCACACTTCAAATGCATAATATTTCGAACATGTTCATTTCACAATTTCAAGGCTGAAACCAAACAAAACAAACAAAGAAAAAACAGCAAAACCACATGTACCCCCCCCCCCTCCGCCCCACCCCTCTTCCCCCACGATGATTTTTGCGTTCGTTGCTCGCGAAGGCACCGCCATGCCCCCCCCCCCTCTCCCCGCCCTTCCTTTATTAAACC
>BOPN01001386.1:135000-145000 GCA_017312705.2 Penaeus japonicus
TCCCGAACAGAAAATCCGGCTTCGTTCTCATCTCTATCTATCGACCTGTTTATCTATCTGTCTTTATATCTATCCCTGTTTATCTATCTATATATGTATTCTTGTTTACCTATCTATCTTTATCTATCTATCTATCTATAAATCTATCCCTGTTTATCTTTATATACATCTATTTCTGTTTATCTATCTAACTGTCTTTCTAACTATCTATTTATTTATCTATCTATCTACCTGTTTACCTCTCTCTCTCTCTCTCTCTCTCTCTCTCTCTCTCTCTCTCTCTCTCTCTCTCTATATATATATATATATATATATATATATATATATATATATATATATATATATATATGCCTATAAATCTATGTATCTCTTTCTATATATCTATCTCTGTATAACTATCTATCTATATATCCATATCTGTTTATTTATCTCTCTCTCTGCTTACTTTCTCTCTCTGTATATATGTATATATATTTTTTTTTTCATCTATCTATCTATTTACCTGTATATATATCTGTCTATCTAACTATTTATATTAATGTATGTATGAATGCGTGTGTGTTTGTATGTGTGTGTGTGTGTGTGTGTGTGTGTGTTTGTGTCTGTGTGTGTTTGTATCTGTGTGTGTGTGTGTGGGCACGCGCGCGCAACTACGCACACACACGTACCTACACAGCTTATATCCATTAATCTCAAACCCATTTTGTCCTCCGCTGAAGTCATCTTCCTTTTGGCAACTTGTTTGTGTTGTCCAGAGGTACGGCGTTTGATTAATTAAGGTTCTTTGATGAAGACATTAATCATTCTTTTTTGACCGGCAATATTCAGTAAGGAAAGTAGCGCGTCATTATGACTTGACAGAAACGCAATGTAAATACCATATTAACATTCCACTTGATACAAGGGCGGGATTATGTGCAGTCTTGTTTCGGATCGTTAATTCATGGCCGTTTAAGTTATTAATTCAGCCTTCAGTTCGGGCTGTTTAAGGCTTTCAAGATTGTTTTTGATAGTGGGTAGAAGGGTGTGGAGAATGTCGCATAGCAGTATATTGTTTAAACACAGTTTTTATGTGAAGTTTAATGCTTTTATTGTTTAATATATGAGACACATGGGGACCACGAGGTCTTTGTGAACAGCTAGACTTCGATGAAATTCAGGAATAATGTCACCTGCTGTAACTGAGCCGAATTTTCCAACTTATTAGGCATACGTAACCATAGATTACATAATGTACCCTAATTCAAAACAGATTTTATGTAGATCATAAACTTCACACACCAAAGGAAAACTTGAGGCTCAGATTAATCCGCCATATTTAAACGACGAGGCGCACCCGCTCACACGCACGCCGATACGTAGTCGCGTTTGTACCTCTTTTGCACACGAACCGCAACCTCAAATATAATCGCATCAAAATCACTTCCTTCCGATCTCATCCCTCGTTCGTCCTGTGGATGGAAATCATCACTTTTACAAGTATCAAATCCAAGAAAATTAAAACTTCTCAATCTGATAAATAACAGAGCAAAGGAATAGACGGCCAGGTCGATCTTGATGCCGCGCGGAAGTTTTATTTTGTTGTCGTTCACGAAGACAAAAGAAGCTCGGCGAGGGAGGCGACGGAAGCCCCCTCATCTAGAAACCAAAACTACTATGCTTGTATCGACATGTGGTTTCAACACGGCTGACAATACCGACTCGCACGCTCTCATTGTCCCAAACGTAATTTCATGACCCCGCCAGCCCCAAGCGCATTCACAAACCGAGAACCGATGGATCTGTATATGAAGAGCACAACAACACACGCCAAAAAGAAGGAAAAGAAAGACAAAAAACACACACACACACACACACACACACACACACACACACAGACCAAAACAACCTTGCCCTGTGGGTGAAATCAGGGGCGCCTGGTACGAGCGACGACCCTCGTCTTTTGCTGCTGAGGAAAGATTGCGAGTCGTACCATCAGATAGACCAATTCTATTAGCAGCGAGGTCGAGCAAGTTTGACTTCAATATTCATGTATTCAAGCTTTTTTTTTCCCCTCTCGTTTTATAGAGGTTCATTTATCTAGCTATTCTATCTGAATGTTTGTTTTCATTGAGGGAGTAGAGCTTGCAATGTTTGTAATTATCTTTATATTAGCACTGTAGGACTATAGGAAGTCATGGTGGTAGTGATGCTTGATGATAGTGATAGTACTTCCGATGATGGTGATGATAACGATAATGACAATGATGTTGTTGATTGTCATCATGCTAATGATTGGGAGCGTCGTTGCTACTTGGCACTCCTGCAACACGGCAGAAAGAATTTGACAATTAGTGTGAGTAGACACCTTGGGGTTTAAAGTGAATATGGATGCCCTGATTAAGCACGAGAGATTCTTCAAGATTATGCGAGAGACTTGTTTATTTCCTGTACATTTTTGGCATGTTAAATATCAAGACCTCTTTTTTATCACAGTTCGTCTTTGCCGGTTTCTCGATTCCTTTTTTTTTTTTTAACCAAATTCTATTCTGATAATGAAGTTCTTTTAAGTGCTTCGGATTTTTGCATTTACGCATAATGCAGCAGGTATTTCAGGAATGATCATGATCATGGCTTTTTTCGCTCACATTTTTTTCGTCACCGCATCTCTTTCTCTCGCTGTCTTTATTCCCTTAGTTTCTCTTTCTCTCGCTCTCTCCCTTCCTCCTCCTTTTTTCTCTCCTTCTTTTACTCCATCCCTTCTCTCTAAATTGTTTCTTTCCATTGATCTCTCTCTCTCTCTCTCTCTCTCTCTCTCTCTCTCTCTCTCTCTCTCTTTCTCTCTCTCTCTCTCTCTATGTCTGTCTGTTTCCCCCCCCTCTCTCTCTCTCTCTCTCTTTCTCCCTCCTCTTTCCCCCCCCCCCCCCCACTCACTTTCCCTGTCATCCTCTCTTTTCATCTCATTCGCTCTTACCCTCTCTCTTTCCTCTCTCACCTTCTATCTTTCTCTGTCTCTCTCTCCCTTTCTTTCTCTCTCTGTCACACTCTCACTCGTTACCGCCTCCTCTTTTTTCTTCAGTCTCTCTCTCTCTCTCTCTCTCTCTTTCTCTCTCTCTCTCTCTCTCTCTCTCTCTCTCTCTCTCTCTCTCTCTCTCTCTCTCTCTCTCTCTCTCTCTCTCTCTCTCTCTCTCTCTCTTTCTCGCTGTCATACTCACACACTATACCGTCTTCTCTTTCTTCTTCATTTCCTCATACTCTCTCTCTCTCTCTCTCTCTCTCTCATTCATTCATTATGACAAGATCACAGTATAGATAGCATAGTTAATGGATCTGATTAATGAATTTAACCACTTGAAATTTATATAAACGTTGCAATAAAATATACATTAAGAAACCGAGATTCTCCCTCAACATCTAGATAACAAGGTTCATTTTTGATCAAATTTAGTTTTCTCAAAATCATGGGGTCGTTAAAGACTTTGAGGTGACGCTTGTGAAATATGTTATTTTCTTAGATATTTGATATGAATAGAAAAAGGAAGGAAAGGAGAATAAGAAGAGGAAACGAAGGAAAATAGAGTAAAAGAAGAAGGAATCTAAGAAGACAGAGAGAAAGAGACAGAAGAAAATTAGTGATAGTGAGGATGATGATGATACTACTACTAATAATAATGATAATGATAATAGTGATTATAATGAGGATAATAATAATAATAATAATGATAAAAATGATAATGATGACAGTGATAATAATAATAATGGTAATGGTGATAGTGATAGTAATAATGATAATAATGATAATGATAATAACAACAATATGATCCATATCATTATCATTATTATCATAAAAAAAGAAGTAGAAGAAGAACAAGAACAAGAAGACAAAGAAAAAAAAATATCGAAGAAGAATTAGACGAATATATACTGAGGCGTTTACTGGAGGTATTATAGCAGTGTCACTTGGGTGATATAATGAATCTTCTAACGCACTTAAAACTGGCCTAGCTTGGCTATCTTGCTCACGTTAAAAAGCGTAAAAAATGACCACCAAATAGTGTGAATATGTAAATCTCCATAATAATGATAAAAGTAATGATAAACGAATGAAAACATAATATATAAAAATATTGGAAAGGATGAAAAAAAAGAATGATTTCTAGCAGTGCTTGTAATATCTATTAGAAAAAAAAAACAGAAAACACTTTGTGCAGTTTGCTTATCCTCGAATAAGCTTGCTCATTTTTGAAAGTCTTATCTCAAACGAGTTTAAAAGGTATGGTTAATGCCTTCCTTATAAGGAGAGCCAGCGATATCTAAGGCAATATCCACCTTTTTATTGTGGATATTGAGGCTTTGTAGGATTTTCATCTCATTATGGCTATTATCGTTACTGTTACTATCATTATCATTATCGCTATACACAGACACAGACACACACACAGACACATACACACACACACACACACACATACACACACACACACACACAACACGCACATAAACATGGATGTGTGTGTGTAAGTGTGTTTGTGTATTATCCGAATATATACATATACCCATTTATTTTACTGCTTTCATGTATTTGCTGACTATTTTTTCTCCTGTGTGAAATCAAATGACCTTATGACACAGTAAATGATCATGCTCATATAATGGTTGCATGAGAGCGATTTGGTTTTCTAAACTTTAATCGACATCCATTCGAAAGGTCAAATATTGATTAGATAAAAAAAAAAAAAAAAAAAAAAAGCCTGAACGTAATCACTCTATGTAGTGAGTGAAAGAGAAAAGGATTTTCAAAAGAGAATATAATTATCTAGAAATCCCTTTTGTTTTCTTGGTACACAAATAATCGAAATCCGAATATTATCATATTGATTTATATTCTCTTTTTCAATCACAAATCCAAAGAAAAATAGAAGAAAGAAGTGACAATTTATTTTTTTTTATTTATTTTTTTTTTTTTTCAATTTTTTATTTGCTAGCTTCTCCCCATCGACCGTCCTCGTGTCCCTTCTTTGGCAGGTGTTCTTTTTGCTGCAGCGGGGCTCGCTCGTACCCTCAGAGATGACGATACAGGACCGGTTCTCTCAGTCTTGTTTCCATCGAACTAAAAAGTGCATTGTCAATTAAGCTCGCATTATTTTGATATCAAAATCCTGTAGGAGAACTTTTTTTTCTGGTTCTCTCTCTCTCTCTCTCTCTCTCTCTGTCTCTCTCTGTCTTTGTCTATCTCTCTCTCTCTGTGTCTCTGTCTCTCTCTCTCTCTCTCTCTCTCTCTCTCTCTCTCTCTCTCTCTCTCTCTCTCTCTCTCTCTCTCTGTCTCTGTCTCTCTCTATCTTTCTCTCTCTCTCTCCCTCTCCCTCTCTCTCTCTCTCTCTCTCTCTCCCTCTCTCTCTCTCTCTCTCTCTCTCTCTCTCTCTCTCTCTCTCTCCCTCTCCCTCTCTCTCTCTCTCTCTCTCTCTCTCTCTCCTTCTCTCTCTCTCTCTGCCTCTGACTATCTCTTGATAATGGAGATACTACTTCGAGACTGACTTGACAATACGAACTTTAATATATTTACGATATATTCGCGTCTTGACTTCGCTTAAACTCGAACGAAAATTCAAATGCTTCGAATACCACCGCATCCCGAAAGCGTCAATGGCAAAGGCCTTACTTAAGATCTTCCGAACTCGAGATTTTCGAATCTAGCATTTGTTCAGTGAATATGACAAAGAGGTTAGCGGTTTCTAGTCGTTCTTAAACGATTGGGAGAGCTTCGTTCACTAATTCACCATTTCCTTTCAAACAATCGGAAAATCAGACGTTTGATACGTCGGCGAATGAAATAGCAGAAAGGAGATTATAGTTGCCATTCACAATTACCTTGAAAACTTTCCAGGCAAATTGTCGTGTGTCTCTTCCTGTTTTACCCGGTGGTGTGTGTGTTCTCTGCCCTCTCACGTGTGGCAAGCGCGTGCTCTTGCCTCTTGCTTGTTGCATGACAATTATTACTGCAGGTCTTAGGGGGAAAAAAATACACGAACAAAAAGATTGTACAAAAACTTTCGGGTGTGAAGATGTTCTTGGAGCTTGTGGTACGAAACTTCTTGCTGTAAGTGCTTCAAGTTGGAGAAGTTATGCCACAGAGAGTCTCAATCTAAGCCCTTAATTTTAGATGTGCGAGGTTTATGTTAGAATATGCTGGAGGTATTAATGGAGCTTGTGGTATGATGATTAATATCATAGGTTGAGGTTCCGGTTAGAGATGATATCATGCATAGAAACTCGACCTAAACTTTTGTTGGGTGTGAGGATATACAACATACACAAACACTCAAACAGAAATACACAGGCACATACACAAACACTCAAACAGAAACACACAGGCACATACACAAACACATAAACGCAAACACATACAAACACACACGCTGATAAGAAGATATCAAAGACGTGTCCCGATGAAGGGTAGTGAGAGAGGGATGAGAAATTGAGTCTCTTGGCACAAGGTATCTGTTCGGTAGACGTTGAAAGGCTCGGAAAAGTGAAACAAGGTATACGAGAAGCATGGGTGTACGGGGGAGGGGGGGGTACCGTCCTGTATATCCACGTTGTATGACTATCGTTTGTATATATTGATATGAGTTTTGGAGACCGATGTTGAATAGGCACATAAACACTCACATTAAAAAAAGAGGACTTAAAAAATAATGAACAAAACTGAGTGAGATGACAAAATGTAAATATGAACATGATGCTAAGGAGTGACACAGAAATATTTTTCTTTGTATTTTACTATGATTACACTATCAGTACATTAAGATTATCATTATTGATTATCATTGTTATTATTACTATTATTTTTGTGGCCATCATCATTATTATTATTATCATTATTATTATTGTCATTAAAATCATTACAATTATCACCATCCTCATCATCTATATCACTATTGTTTTCATCATTATTATCGTTATTGATATTACAATCATTGTTATTAGTATAATCATCATTATTACTATTAGCATGGTCATCATATTGTTATCCTTACTATTATAATCTTTATTCTTATTCTTTTTCCTATTATCAACATCATCATCATCATTATCCTCCTCCTCCAAATTATCATCATTATCATTAATATCACAATTATAGTTGATGTGACTATTATCTTTATCATTATTATCATTCTATTACTCTTGCTGTCATTATTATTATCCTTAATCATTATTATCATTATCATTAACATTATCATCACCATCATCCTCACCACCATCACCATCACCACCACCATCACAGTCAGCATGATTATCAAAATTGTTCTTTGACCTTAAATCTCATGTCCCTGTTCTGCATCAGGCACAAAGCCCGCCAAGAAGCCGCATCAATAAATGTAATAACTGCTTCTTAACAATGTTGACACCCAACAGATGATTTGTTCAAGACTTGTAATACTTTTTAATTGCAACCTCGAAAATTTTACTTCCTTTTTGAGTTTTATCACGACTGGGATGTGAAATATTTGAAATATTTTTTTTCCTTTAAGTCTTGCCATTAGTCTTGTTGATAAAGATTGTCTTAACTCGCTGTTGAGGTTTGTTGGCATGCACATAGAAGTGCGGTGATATTGCAGCGATGAAGGTGGTGGGTGAAGGAAGTATATGTATTGAAGCTGCGTGCATATAAACACACACACACACACACACACACACACACACACACACATACACACACACACACACACACACATATATATATATATATATATATATATATATATATATATATATATATATATATATACATAATATATATATATATATATATATATATATATATATATATATATATATATATATATATATATATATATATATACAGTATATATATATATATATATATATATATATATATATATATATATATATATATACATATATATATATATATATATATATATATATATATATGGGTGTCCAAGTATGAGTATGCACATGTATATACATATATATATGCTTGTGTGTGTGTGTGTATGTGTGTGTGTGTGTGTGTGTGTGTGTGTGTGTGTATGCGTTTCTGTACATGTACATATCTCATTCATATCAATTCCCTCCGTTGCATGACATATATCAGGGGAGTCCTTCCCTCGTCCGCACATTGCCCAACGCCCCCAAAGCTCGCCGGCAGACTCTGCAACACAAGATGTATCAAGCTGTTAGCCGCATCCCCCTGGAGCAACAACAACTGCAGGATGAGGATTCCGATGATAAAGCTGTCAGCGACGCGATAACATCTGATAACAGGTGCCTTACCTGGCCATGTCATGACTCAATGCTAATGAGGTGGCAGGGAGAGCAAGGAGGCTGCAATTAGTACGAGCAACAGGGGGCGAAGGGGAGGGAGGGAGGGAGGGAGACAGAGAGGGAGGGAGGCAGGGAGGCAGGGAGGGAGGGGGCTGGAAGGGGTATATGAAAGAGCTAGGAGGGGCGAAGGGAGGGAGGGAGGGAGGGAGGGGGAGAAGGGCGAGGGGGGCGGACGAAGGGAGGGAGAGTACTAGGAAGGGGCGAGGGGGGAGGGGGAGGGGGAGGGGACTGGAATGGGGGCTGGGAGAAGGCTAGGAGGGACAGGGGAGGCCAGGGTGAGGGTGGGGGCTAGCCATAATGGCATCAAGAGGGCAGCAGTAATGATAATGATTGTGATGATGATGATGAAGGTGAAGGTGAATGTTCGTTTCCGGTTTCTGTTTGACGTATGTTGCTGTTGCTAATGCAGTTATCAAGAGTGTAATTACTATAATTTTACAGCATTTCTGAATATATAATCAAAGTCTTGTAGTTATCATCATTAATCACCATCATCTTTATTATCAATATTATTGCTATCATTACTATTATAATTATTATTCTCAGTATTTTCATTAGTTGTAATAGCAGCAGTAGTAGTAATAATAGTAGTAGTACTAGTAACAGTAGTAACAGTAGTATAAACGTCATCATTAGTGTTATCATTACAGTATCATTATCATGATTATGTTTATCATCATTATCATACCTTTATTGTTGCTATTACTATAATAATCATTATCATCTTTCGTTGGAAATTTTATAATTCTTTGCAATGAAAACAGGAATATCATCATCATTTTCACTAAGACTATCACTACCATCCTCCTTATCATCCTCAACACCCTCCTCAAAATCAACATCATCACCACCACCAACACCATTATCATCTCCACCATCATCATCACCACCATTATCATATCCACCATCATCACCACCACCACCATCACCACCACCACAACCACCACCCCCACAACCACAACCACTCTCACCCTCACCACCATCACCACCACCACCACCCTCACCATCCTACCCCCGAGAGTTCCACGAATCGCCAGCCAATTAAAGAGGCCCGCCTGATTACGCTGTATTATCCCAAGATCAGTCTACGGCCAAACCTCCCCTCAGGCTGATCTCTCTCGCTCTACAATGTATGCGAGACACACTACATATGGTGGCAGCCTGTAGCGGGTCCACGGTCCACGGCGGCAAAAACAATAGGGAGATTGAGGAGATAGCAGGAATAACATATAATGCTGAGGGTAATCAGGATGGTGGGGGTTGTGGTGGGGGTTATGGTGGTGGTAGTGGTGGTGGTTATGGTGATGTTAGTTGTGTTGATTATGATGGTGGTAGTAGTGGTGGTTAAGGTGGTGCTAGTTATAGGTTTGGTAGTGGTGGTAGCAAAGGTGGTTATGGTGGTAGAAGTGCTGGTAGTGGTGGTGGCAAAGGTGGTTATGGTGGTGATAAGGATGGTTATGGTGGCGGAAGCGGTGGTAATGGTGGTGGCAGTGGTGGTTATGTCAGAACCATAGTTGTAGTTGCATCAGTAGTAGTAATATTGATAATGATAGCGATAATGATGATGATAATATTAATAATGGTGGAAATAGTAATAATGATAATATCTATAAAAATAGTAATAATAATAATTACTTATAATAATGATAATAGTAACATTAATGATAATAAT
>BOPN01001386.1:172500-185000 GCA_017312705.2 Penaeus japonicus
ACTTGAGCGTGAATATATAGACGAAAATTATGCACACAAACTTTTAACATAAAACTAGAATTCTTCATTAGAAATAAGGGTCTGTTTATTACGTAGTCTTTAAGACATTAATGCTAATGTATTCTAGCCATGAGTCTCGTTGTCTTATTGAATACAAAATCATCGTATAACTAATTACTGTTTATAGTCGTCACTCGTACAGTTGTTATTGATTGTAAGCTGTCATGATTCTAATGAATAATCAGTGAGGAACGTCAGAACGGCCTCAACTATGCGGTAAACCATCACATTGATTGGGAAAACAGGCTCCACATTTATATTATAAAGCCAGACGAAGATAACACTTCCTGAGTGATGATGTCATTATCATATTCTATCTTGGCCACAGGACGTAATCACCGAGAACTCAAGGAATAAAAGGAAAACCTTATCACTTACGTTGATAGACGGTTTTCAACATCACTCATGCACCCCTTACCGTGAAATCGTCTATGTCGAAGAACAGGGTGAGGTAACAAATGGTGACAAGCAACAAAGTGGGGATGTATGTACTGCTTATATAATAGCCATACAGGTTCTTTAGTTCCACCTCAACCTAGAAGCGACATAGAAGAAGAATCATCAATAATATATACTCTGGAAGTAAGTCATGTCATCAAAGAAATATGACACATGGACTAGACTATCAGACAAAGGTAAAGAATAGCTAGAAAATGATTATGTATTATATATATATATTATGTATCACACGAGACACGACAAATATAACGCATTTTTGCACGAATGGTACGTTTCCTAATTAACATTTCATAGCAGATCTATGAGAAGAGAATCACAACGAACCTTCTGCCCTGCCTGGACGTGGTTCTCCACATAGGTCATATTGACCAGCGTGACCTCATATTCCAGCAATTTCTTCTGGCCTGTGAAGCTCACGCCAACGCCATCCTGCAAAGATGAGAGAAGGAGGAGCTGAAGAAGACTACCGCGACGAGGAAAAAGATTTTTTTTGGCGAGTAAAGAGAAAAAAGGATGTAGTTATTACCTTATTTTATCAATGTCGTATGGTATATGAAATTCACATCTGCAAATATGAAAGTCACATATGAATCAGATGGATATTATCACAAAAAAAAAAAAAAAAAAAAAAAAATCATATTAAAAATGATATATAAGGAGATAACCGATAAATTGTACTAGCATGATAGAGCGATAATTTTGAAGACGAAGATACATGCAAATTTAGATATATATATATAATTTTGAAATTGATATATATTCTGAACAAATACTTTTTTTTAACCAACGCGTTAATACAGCATTGCGGAACCACTCGAACATAAATACTGCGGTGTATATATGTCCTTTTATCTACAGGCATTATGAATGGACAACAATAACACTTATCATGCGTTGAGTTATAACATTCCAACACAACGGTTAATTGCCTCTTCCATCATCATGTAAAATGCTTATGAGTTCATAATTATGATATATATCTTTTTATTGTTTTGCTTTGAGGATAATCATCTCATCCATTGGTTCATCCTTGATTCATGATATTCATGAAGAATATATATACTCTGATTAAATGGATGCTTTATTAGGGTTAGCGTCCAATCATCTGTCCAGCAACTTTTAGCAGTTATATTGCTATAAATAGTTTACTCAATTCAATAACCTTTCAATACCTTAAGAAATCGTGACAGCTGACTTTCTATAATTGAGCTCTTGGAATATATGTGAATATTATGTGCTTCTACAGCAAACCAAGTGAGAAATTAATTTAACCAAATGGTAGTGATGAGAACAAGGGAAAAGCAAAACATCAGTGACTACGATACTACAGGTATTAAGGCCTATACAACTTACGTATTCATCCTTATGATATATTCATCCCTTTTACATATCCATCCCATTATTATCCTGAACAATCATGGCGAGAGTATCCTTTTAAAGTATTCATTCCTGCATTCCTATGACTTAATCCTTCCATTCTTCTCTTCAACACGCATCTAGCACAACAGGAGGCAATCTCACATGTCTTGCACACACGCACGTTTCCATTTTGATCAATGGAATTATTGAAGAATAGGTGATAGAGGTAATAGTGTTAATAGCAGGTAATGGAATCTGGCATGAGGAAGGTGATGGCGAGGAGGAGGAGGAGGAGAAGGAGAAGGAGAAGAAGGAAAAGAAGAAAAAGAAGGTGATAATGACAAAGACATCAGTGATACTAGTGGTAGTAATGGAGATGATGATAGCAACAGTGATAGCTACAATAACCATTGTAATGACAATTATGAACTTGACATAATGGTAAAGACAATAATAGTCAAAGCAATAATGATAAGATGGTCATGGAAATAACAATTGCAGTAATGAAATAATTATAATACTAACCATAAAAAAATGAAACTCTTACTAATAACAACAATGCTAACATTAACTCTAATAACACCTCGACCTATTCCCACACGCACAGACTATCAGATACAGGAAACGGTAATGCATTATTGAAGCCAAAGGTAATCTATATATGCTGATATAAGTGTCACTGGCCGCTTTGTATGTCACAAACTCTTCTACTGGTTTATGTCGGTAAATGTTTCTCTGCTCCATTTATAGCTCTTTCTCCCGTATCAAGCATGAAGAGCTTTTAGGCTTCGAGTGAAAGAGAGAGTATTGATGTGTTGATTGCATGTCTATGTATGGACCGTATGTTGTGAAGGGGATCGTTTCTGCATGACTTTTTGATTTGAGAGTTTGTGAGTTGATGGTTACTTGGGATAATGGGAGGTGGGAGGAGTGTCAGGTCTATTCTTCACAGTGGGTTAAAGTTCCTTGGGTAAGTTTCTTTCTTTTGTTTATATATATATAATATATATATATATATATATATATATATATATATATATATATTTATATATATATATATATATATATATATATATATATATATATATATATATATATGTATGTATGTATGTATGCATGCATCTCTTTCTTTCTCTCTCTTCTCTCTCTTCTCTCTCTCTCTCTCTCTCTCTCTCTCTCTCTCTCTCTCTCTCTCTCTCTCTATATATATATATATATATATATATATATATATATATATATATATATATATATATATATATATATAAATATATATATATATATATATATATATATATATATATATATATATATATGTACATACATATATGTATGTATATATGTGTGTGTATGTATGTGCATTCATGTATACACACACACTCATACACACACACATATATATGTATATATATATGTATATATATATATATATATGTATATATATATATATATATGTATATATATATATATATATATATATATATATATATATATATATATATATATATATATATATATATATGTATGTATATATATATATATATATATATATATATATATATATATACATATATATATATATATATATATATATATATATATATATATATGTGTGTGTGTGTGTGTGTGTGTGTGTGTGTGTGTGTGTGTGTGTGTGTGTGTCTGCGCGCGTGTGTGTGTGTGTGTGTGTGTGTGTGTGTGTGTGTACGCTGACCCTAACAAAGCATCCATTTAATCAGAGTATATACATGTGTATGTGTGTGTGTGTATATATATATGTATATATATATATATATATATATATATATATATATATACATATATTTATATATACATATACATATGCATGTGCATGATGTGTGTTGTGTGTGTGTGCGCTCGTGTGTGTGTGTGTGTTTGTTTGTGTGTGAGTGTGTGTGTGTGTGTGTGTATATATATATATATATATATATATATATATATATATATATATATATATATATATATATATACATATATATACACCGTCCATAGGAACATGTCAGGCTATTTCGGTACTACAGAGCTAGCTTGGAAGATGGGGCAATTGCGTGGTCTATTTTATTCACTGTCGCTTTATTGCCCTTTGAAGAGCCATTTCGGGACCTTTCTCACTAAGGGTATGCCATTGAAAACATACTCATTGGTGCATGAATCATTTATGGGTATACATAGAAATTGTCGCTGGGGCAATACTAGGTACAATATATGTAATATTATTTTTCGGTTCCCATTCCAAAGCGGCCACCAACTTGTCTATATAAAACACATGTTTATGAGCGGCTTCTCTCTTCTTTTCTCTCTCTCTCTCCGTCTCTTTCTCATCCTTTCACTCTCCGTCTCTTTTATATCCTTTCTCTTTCTCCCCTTCTCTCTCCACATCACTCTTTCCCCTCTCTTTCTCATCCTCTCTCTCTCTCTCCCTTTCTCTCCGCCTCTCTCCCTCCCTCTCTTTCTCATCCTCTCTCCCACTCCCCCTCTCTCTCCCTCTCCCTCCCTCTCTTTCTCATTCTCTCTCCACCCCCCACCCCCCTTTTCTCTCCGCCTTTCTCTCTCCCCATCTCTTTCTCATTCTCTGCCCCCCCCCCCCCTCTCTCTCTCTCCGCCTCTCTCGCTCCCCTTCTCTTTCTCATCCTCTCTCCCTGTCCCCCTCTCTCTCCACCTTTCTCTCTCCCCTTCTCTTTCTCATCCTCTCTCCCACTCCCCTTCTCCCTCCCTCTCTTTCCCATCCTCTCCCCCCCTTTCTCTCCGCCTTTCTCTCTCCCCTTCTCTTTCTCATCCTCTCTCTCTCTTCCCCTCTCTCTTCATCTTTCTCTCTCCCCTTCTCTTTCTCATCCTCTCTACCACTCCCCCTCTCTCTCCCTCCACCTCCCTCTCTTACTCATCCTCTCTCCCTCTCCCCCTCTCTCTCCCCCTTTCTCTCTCTCCCCTTCTCTTTCTCATCCTCTCTTCCTCCCTCCCCCTCTCTCTTCACCTTTCTCTCTCCCCTTCTCTTTCTCATCTCTGTCTCCCTTTCCCCCCCTCTCTCTCTCTCCCTCCCTCTCTTCCTCATCCTCTTCCACCCCCCTCTCTCTCCACCTCTCTCCCCTTCTCTTTCTCATCCTCTCTCCCTCCCCGTCTCTTTCTCATCCTCTTTCCCTCCCCCCTCTCTCTCTACCTTTCTCTCTCCCTTTCAATTTCTCGTCCTCTCTCCCTATCCCCCTCTCTTTCTCCCCTTCTCTTTCTCATGCTCTCTCCCTCCCCGTCTCTTTCTCATCCTCTTTCCCTCCCCCCCTCTTTCTCCACATTTCCCCCTCCCCGTCTCTTTCTCCTCCTCTCTCCCTCTCCTCCTCTCTCCCCTTCTTTCTCTCTCCCCTTCTCTTTCTCATTCTCTCTTCCTCTCCCCCTCTCTCTTCACCTTTCTCTTTCCCCTTCTCTTTCTCATCCTGTTTCCCTTTCCCCCCCTCTCTCCCTCCCTCCCTCTCTTCCTCTTTTTTTTTCTCCCCTTCTATTTCTCATCCTCTCTCCCATCACACACACGTTCTCACACACATTTCCACAGCGTTTTGCTTTTACAGTGACTGTCAAGAGAAGTGAGGGCGCTGAACCCTGGAAGGGGATTGGCCCTGATCTCCCTTCGGCCACGGTTTCTCACGAACACAAGACCGATATTTGGGCTTCAAAAGTTGAATCTAGAAAGGCCATCGTGAATAGATATTCCTCTGGATATTTATGAATGTTTTATTTTCTGAAGAATGGAGCCTAGTTTGTTTGTTTGTTTTTTTCATCATTATTATTTTTTTAATAGGTTCGTTTTACCTTTATGGATAGTGCAGAAATAAGGACGTGGTTTTTGTTGGAAGTTAGTTTTTTGTTCCGTTATAATATCTTTGTATGTGTGTGTGTGTGTGTCTTAGAAGGTAACGATCTCCTAGGTGGATCTGACTGGGAATGAGTGACGAGAGATACACATGCACATAAACATCAAGTGGGTTAAGCAATTAGGGGAGCAAAAATACGGTATAAAGAGATATGGTAATTAAATTGGTCTGCTTTGATCATCAATACTGCTTCGTTATAATGTTGTGTCAAGGGGGAGAAGCGACGAGATGTGGTGAGGGTTTATCGCCTCTACTTTCCGCGCTGCTGACGTTACTAGGAGTTTTGTGGACAAAACTCCAAATAGTCATTACAACCTCCCCCCCCCCTCTCTCTCTCTCTGCTTCTCTCTCTCTCTCTCTCTCTCCTCTCTCTCTCTCTCTCTCCTTCTCTCTCTCTCTCTCTCTCTCTCTCTCTCTCTCTCTCTCTCTCTCTCTCTCTCTCTCTCTCTCTCTCTCTCTCTCTCTCTCTCTCTCTCTCTCTCTCTCTCTCTCTCTCTCTCTCTCTCTCTCTCTCTCTCTCTCTCTCTCTCTCTCTTTCTCTTTATCTCTCACTCACTCACTCATTCATACACTCAGTTATTTACTCACTCACTTACTCACTCACTTATTCACTTATTCACTCTCACTCTTACCCTCACTCTTTATCACTCACTTTCACCCCCACTCTCCCTCTCTCACTCACTCTCACTTCCCAAAAAGAAAAACAAGATCGGAAAATAAAGTAAAGACCCGCCCATGCATCGAGTTTAACCTTAAGCAGCTGGGCGGCGGCCGAGGAGACGCCCCGAAGAGAAAAGGTCAGGGAGCACATCTGCGTGTCGAAAGGGTACTGGTGGAGTTGGAACTGGCAGGTGAAGTCCACGGTGTTCACGAGGCTCAGCATCAAGGTGTTCTCCGAGCCCAGGTACTCGTCGTCTGGTGGTTGAGGCAGAGACGAGAAGATAGCTTTTCAGCGCTAATTAGCTAGGTGGTATTTGAATGGGGTGTTGAGTGCAGGTAGATTTGTTTTTATGTGTTGTACTTGGGTCTGGTTTTGTTTCTGAGGGTGAGAGAGAAGTGGGGTGGAGGGGGGGGGGAGAAGGAGAGGAGATTATGAGCGAGAACGAGGCAAAGTGAGAGAGATAGATGAATATGTAGAAAGGGAGAGAGAGAGAGAGAGAGAGAATGAGAGAGGGAGAGAGAGAGAGAGAGAGAGAGAGAGAGAGAGAGAGAGAGAGAGAGAGAGAGAGAGAGAGAGAGAGAGAGAGAGAGAGAGAGAGAGAGAGAGAGATGAAGAAGGGACGGGTGAGTGCGGGAGAAAGAGAGGCAGAGCAAGACGGAGAGACAGAGAGACTGGTGCCTCACCTTCATAAAGGTTGATGTCGTCGTCCGGGATGGCGTCTGCCTCCCTGAGCACCAGCAGCGACTCCGAGCGGGGAAAGACGTCCGCCAGGCTCCTCGAGCCGTCCTCCACTCGCAACTTCGGCAGCCAAAGCTCCTTCGGATCCTGGACTGTGTTAGACTTGAAATCGTGCCTCAAATTTTTCATTTTAATTCTCGAGTCCTTCCAGTAGAGCTTTAAGATGACGTCAATCACCATCTTGAAGCCGAGGATGTCGATCGTCCGCACCGACGTGATTTCGACACTCAGTCTGACGGGCACGGGGAGGCTCCGCTCCCTGGGCGGGGGCATCTCGGCGGAGTACCCGGGCGGGATGAGCGCCAGCCCGCAGTTGAGCTCGTCGCTCTGGTCGAAGCAGTCGATGGACAGGTCGCAGCGCTTCGCCTTCGGGATGCAGGCGCCGTCGTCGCACGTGTATTCGCTGTCCCCGCAGGCCGTGATCAGGAGCTTTGTCTTGGGACGAAGAAAAAGGAAATCGTGGCGTGAAAAGATAAACAACACACAGGCGCATGCGAGGTACTGTGGCCATGTAGATGCAAAAAGGGAAAACGTTACTTATATCAGGAAAGGTAGTCTTTTATCTCCTGTTCTATATCGCGATTCATACCTGACTGACACCGCAACTGTCGCCTGTGAAAGTCCATGTGCGGATTCCTATCGGATATGCGTTCGCTACATCCGACACCATGTGCGCCGCCAGACTTTCCACTGCTCGACTAGTTATAGACCACGTGGCATTCTCCTCGTTCCAAAATACGCTAACATACTGAGGTCCCTGAAAATGCGGTTTGTTGTTCTTGTATCCCCATAGGAACAGTGATCGGTCCACCAGGGAATCCTTGCAGAGACCACGAATCCTGAAGGAAGGTGTGCCGGTGAAATTGCACAGAGGACAAATCGCATACTCGCAAGGCGTCGAGTACCAGATAAGAGGGAAGTCAGCTCCTCCCACGCTGGCGCAAGACTGGCCTTCTTCGGGCGTGTCGTAGCCGGGCGCCAGATTGTCCCAGGAAAACGTAGAGTTTCCCGCGAGGGGGACCCATTGGCCAGTGCTGGCGTCTCCCTTGATGCCCAACCAGTAAATCGTACCATAAGCCTCCACGCAGTCGTCGTTGAAGCGTATTATCTCGTCGAAGATTTCTGTATTCATCGAGCTGCTGGTGGGCAGCGCCATTGAGCCTTTCATTCTCGCACAAGCCGCGTGCGAAGACAAGAAGTCAATCTTTTCCGGCAACAGATACAGCACATTGGAGTCATCTGTGGGACACAAGTCCTCTAGGAGAACCTGTGATACATTTACGGATCCTTCTACTTTGAATTTTGTCATGGCTTTGTCGAAAAACAGAAGTGGTTGGGAATCAGTTGTTGGGGCGCCACAACTAGCGAACTCCTTCAGGTAAGAAGATTCCAGAACGGTTTCAAAGAGATGATAGTCTGCGATGTCCCCATGGACGGACTGGTGATAACTCATTCCGCCCTGCAAGTTATCGAGGTCTTGAGCCAGAACCAGACGGCCCTCTCCAAATATCTCGAGAGGGTCTGTGCCAGTCACCGGCAGGTCATCTTCTTTATACTAGAAAGAAGATTAAAAGCAAGTTTACTCAAAAGAGTATATGGCAGTAGGTGAAACGTGATATTTTGTTTTAAGAAATCTATGAATAGAGATTTCTTGATATCAGATATTCTGCATATACATTATCTATATAAAATCAATTAGAATATATTTCATCGCAATCTGATCTTACCATAAACCACAACAACAACAACGAAAAACGAAAAATAAACATTCCTAATAACACCACATGCATGTAGAGTGGCACGATTACCGCACTCTTACCAACTCGTCATGAGCCAACCAGTATCTCTGAGATATGAGGTCAAAGGCCAGGCACATGTGATGCCATCTGTAGAGTTCCGATTGCACTGTGACCTTCATAATCACCCGCCCTTGGCAGCAATGGAATTCCAGTTGTTGCTTTGACTTCTTCCAGTTGATCACTGTTAGTATGAAAGGAGGTACATTTCCGGATTCTTTTTCTTGTTAAGAAATTTGTGTGCAGTGTATAAATAGACATATGCAAGCACACACACACACACACACACACACACACACACACACACACACACACACACACACACACACACTTCAGTTCGATCTGCAGGAGATAAGGTGAATGTTTGTATATACATGTAGGTAGGTAGGTGACTAGATAAGGAAGTATATGTTGATACAGATACAGGTACTTTTTATACAGATATGTGATATACACTCGGACATGTATGGTAACACTCAAAGGAACCAATAGATTTCGTATATATGCCTACATGATTTACATATATGTGTAAATACTCAATATATAGACAGTCAGATACACAGAACTACCGGTCCAGTGACAGGAAGGTTGGCAGCGCAACTGATATGAAGCATCGATTTCCCGCAGGGTTTGTGACCCTCCCGTACTGGTGTGTGTGTGTGTGTGTGTACATCTCTCCCTCTCTCTCTCTCTCTCTCTCTATCTATCTATCTATCTATCTATCTACCTATCTACCTGTCTGTCTATCTATCTATCTATACACACACACATAAGTATATATAGATATACACAAACAAACGCAAATGGAATTGCCAAAGTTAACTTACTTAGGTAGATTTCATTGTCAGAATTTCCAGCATAATAACTCGTCAACGGGTTTCCTTTTTCCGCAGAATGCAAAAGGCGATATCTGACGCACAGTGTTACCTGTAATATTGAGATCGATAACAACAGGAAACCAACCGTAGAAATAACAAGGATTTTGTTGATGGTAATGATAATAGGCCCGTTAAGATAAGACACTGCTGACACGTGCACTGCTGCTACTACGTCAGTGCCAAAAATAGTAATGGGGACAATAATAACAACTACAGCAACAATTATGATGATAATGATAACTACGGTAATGATGGTGACGATGGTGATGATATCAATATTGCTACTAATTCCTCAACTACTTTTAAAGTTATAGGAATAATGATATTGCTACTATTACTTCTAATGATGGTGGTGATAATCATGATAATAATGATAATAACAATGATAACAATGATAATAATAATATTGATAACAACAAAGACAATAATTATTATCCAAATGCTTGAACCTATACGTTGTGCCTCAACAGTAAGGTTTTTCTTTCATGGCATATATATATATATATATATATATATATATATATATATATATATATATATATATATATATATATAAAAAATCCGGTGCCCACCAAGACTTCCAACTCATGGCCGTTCACATTAACTGACACAATGTACATTTTCGTGTTATAAAAGAAAAGATAAACATCAATCATATGGGTATTTATTTCCACCTGGAAGAAAAAAGTTAGAATCTATATAATCATATTTCGAATTTGCATACCATGTTGCGAGTAGTTTAAGTATTTCCTATACGAAATGCTTTGCTCCATGAAAGAACAGTTTTCAGCTCTCCTATCAATTCACAAGAGACTTTAAATTATTTTGAGGGCGCGGGGTCGGGGAATGTGGACGCAAGGACCAACCACAGGAGGGGACTTGATTGCAAAAACGATTAAGAATCACTAACGTAGGTCAACGAAGCAACAACAATGGCCCAAGCAAGATACACCCTTTAAGTTAAGATACATCCCCGCGGTTGTAGTCCAGGGAAACTATAAATCCGAAAGGGAAAAAAATATCCATTGTCGGATATTTGTCGAATATTTAGTCAGCGGAAGGATAAGGAGAACTGGGTCGTATGTCACGCTGGTGCATCGACGCCCTTTCTCTGCGGAGAATGATGCTACCACACCTTCTGCATTTATCTTGACGTGAGGAAGCCAACGATGTGTTTTACCTAGATGGGGGAGCGTCCATTTTTCTTGCCTCGCAGTTTATGGCCGTGGAAGATGTGCGAGCTGAAATTCTATTCACAGGGAAGCTCATTTTATGAAGGGATGAAAACGTTTAGTTTACTCTGACACACACACACACACACACACACACACACACACACACACACACATATATATNTATATTTATATATATTTATATATATATATATATATATATATATATATATATTAACGATCACTTCTCATATACTTACTTTAATTGACCTTGTTCGTGTTGAATCAATTTAATTTCTTTATTCTGAAAACTTAACACCTGATTCAACATTGGGAAGTGGTTTAATAACATTGCCACAATGTCCTCTATATTGTGACAGCTGTGTTATGTTAGATACAAAAGCATTAATTGTCCAACTGCGGATAATGAAACAATTATATATATATATAATTCAAAACGATATTTGAATAAAGTTGTACTCTTCATTTAACAAAACATAAGAAATAAACACAATATGAATCTTCAGATAACTGACACAAAACCAAATAAAATATTTTTCATTAGCACCTCCAACCGTATTCACTCGTAATAATTCCAATCCCCGTCTGAATGGATTTCCCAAAGACTGTGAGACAAACATTAACTATTTAAGTTAACAACCTGAGTAGGCAAATCACAGCATGGAAATATCCAATAAATCTTCTTTCTGTACTTTTTTCCCCAAGTGTAAACAGTGGACTCTAAAACCAATTATTAACTATTACCGTTAATATCACAATAATCTTACCACTGAGATCAAATACACCCACCAAACCTTGTAGCTGAATCCATCGAATCCACAATAAGCACCACAGGAATCACAACTTGGAATAAATGATGCTACAAATAACCAAACAAAATAGTGAGAGATCACACCAACTATCACAGCCTGGGTTCCCCACGTGACTTGACGCTCCTGCTGACAACAGTCGTCACAGCAGTTGCGAAAGCTGCACCTGACTAGGATGCTTGGCTTGCGCATCTCGCTCTTCACTTGAAACAAAGTCAGAATACAATAAATAAAGCAAATATAACAAAACAATCATAATTGCTGAATTAGGAATCAGGGCGTAATAATATTTATATACATTTATATATGTATATATATATATGCGATATAGGTATTGTGTGTGTGAGTGAGTGAATGAGTGTGCGTGTCAGTGTGTGTGAGTTCGTGCGTTTATGTTGAGTAACTGGATGAGTGAACGTTATTGATGATTATGACAATTATGATGATGATGATATCATGACATCGAGAAATAAAAGACAGTTTCAAAAAGAGGAAAACAAAATATCACAACAATCACGACAGCGGTCTCATATTTAACAACCCTCACACATCTACCTTCATAAAATACAATCAGTACACTTAATATCAATACAAAATCACAATACAAATTCGCAACACACTCACAGTACAGAAACACAACTCACACTCATAACAAAAAGCTACAATACA
>BOPN01001386.1:232500-235000 GCA_017312705.2 Penaeus japonicus
TATGCACATTATCCGTGATGATCTGCCAAAATTCCTTCCTCTTTAAATTGTAGTCTTGCCTTATTACAGAGCAACTTCTGCCAACATCTTTGAAAAAAAAAAGATAATAAACTTTGAATGACATGATTGCAAGCAGAGATTGCTGGCACACACGGCAAGCACGTAGCCCTACCTTCACGTTCCGTCTTAATTGCTCAGGAATCATAACTATTTACGGAGTCTCTATCCACCACTTTATTGCCTAATTGTCCTTTATTTACCTTACTATTACATTTTCTCTTGATTTATCTTTTGGCATAACTCCTTTTAATTCCGCGCTACTTTTCCGCTCTCCCCTTCCATCCGCTCGGTTTACACACACACTCCCTTTGCTGCAAGACCCAGTTTATTCCGCCTATTTTATTGACACTGTTATTAATATCACTCTCATTACGGCTCATCGTTATTTAAACTCGAATTACCATGCGGATTAGCCATAACGAAGGCCATTCTGAATCGCCATACCAAATGAGGCTTAATCAGTGCACCAGAAAAATACATTCACGATCCCTGCGATGAAAAAAGACCCAGAGTTCGCAGGCACAAAACGTTTTAAAATAACGCTATTCTTTTTTTTTTCGTTCCTCCCCCCCTCATGAGTGTTATTTTTACCCCACAACCGACGTGTTATTAGTCAGAATGTTGGACATGATACACCACCCAATAGCATACACAATTAAGCCCAATCATGTTAGGGGAAGCATGGGCTTGTGCCGCACCTACGCCGCTTTTAGATCTTGCGCTGATGCATGGCGGAACACTTCGGAAATAAACGGTTTGCTCCGACCGAATTTATTGTATCGTTTGCGGCCGCGCGTCGAGACTCCAAATTTGGCAATAAGAGGGATGACTTACTGATTTCCTCTCTCTTGTTCTCTCTCTTTAGCTATCTATCGTTTGTCTGTCTATACATCAATATATCTATCTGTTTATCTCTCTCTCTCTCTTTCTCTCTCTCTCTCTCTCTCTCTCTCTCTCTCTCTCTCTCTCTCTCTCTCTCTCTCTCTTTCTTTATCATTATTCATTTTCTTTGCAAGTTACTGCCCTGATCAAAGGAGTCTCATTTTCACGCTAATTCGACCAAAAGCGAGAGAATTTTCACCTTGAAGCAAATATGATTTTCACCGACCCCTATTTCAACGCAATTTTCCTCTTTAGCGTCCATTCTCTCTCTCTCTCTTTCTCTCTCTCTCTCTTTATATATATATATATATATATATATATATATATATATATATATATATATATATATATATATATATATATATATATATATACATATGTGTGTGTGTGTGAGTGAGCGTGCGTGTGTGTGTGTGTGTTTCTGTCTGTCTATCTATCTATCTATTTAGCTATTTCTCACTCACTCTCTTCCCTCTCTCTCCTTCCTTCCTGATCTTCCCTTCACCTCTGCGCCCCTCGTTCTCGCGGGCTATGGATCATGCAGACAATTTATATTGGCCTCGTCTGTGCATGGAAGACTGATCACTCGCCCCTTCACTTTCCTTCCTGCTCTCTCCCTTTTTATCGTGAAATCCATCCCCGTCATCATCATCATTTTCGTCCTTCTCCTCGTTATCGTTATCATTATTGTTATCATTATTATTATAATCTTCATTGATATTATCATTATGATTATTATAATTATCATCATTATTGGTATCATTGTAACCTTTCTTGTTATCACTGTTATCATTATTATTATAATCTTTATTATCATTATTATAGATATATCCATGATCTTAACTGTTATCAATATTATCATTATCATTAGCTATCAGTTATTAGCATTGTTATCAATATTTCTATAATAACTGTTATCACTATTATCATCAATGTTTTTATTACTATTACTATTATTATCATTATCGTTATTATTAACATTATTGTTCATTTCATTGTGGATAATGTTACTATCGTCGATTGATGTACAGTGATTAATTTCTTGATTTATTTTTTCAGGCTAATTATTCTTCAGTCTCACATGCGCATTCCGCATGTTCCATGTTTCAATTCAATCTTCAGTCTCACATGCGCATTCCGCATGTTCCATGTTTCAATTCAATCTTCAGTCTCACATGCGCATTCCGCATGTTCCATGTTTCAATTCAACCTTCAGCCTCACACGCGCGCTCCGTGTCTCTCATGTTTTCACTCGACTTTCAGTCCCACATGCGCATTCCGCATCTCTCATGTTTCCACTCAATCTTCAGTCTCAAATGCGCGCTCCGTATCTCTCATGATTCCACTCAACCTTCACTCTCACACGCGCATCCTGTTACCAGTCCGTTTTCAGCCTCGGCTCCTGTTCTGCATCCTCTCAATTTCTGTATATTATCCTCCCGAAGCTATCAACGTCATGCGACCACAAAAGGTAAAGAATTTCCTACGCAAGGAAATGACCCAATAAACCCAAATGGCGCATTATCTTTTTTAACGAAATCTAGTGCTTTAAAGGATT
>BOPN01001387.1:12500-20833 GCA_017312705.2 Penaeus japonicus
CTTTGTTCTGGCAACAGATCCTTCCTTGCAACAGCCAGCTCTAGATGTGCAACTTTACCGTATTTATTGTTCTATGCAACCTGCAATTTCACCCACCTCTGAATATGTATATCGTTGCGAATTTCCTCAATCAAGCAATTAATCATTTGTCTTTGTTCTGTGAGCCTCATTCCCATCCTGTATTTACTGAGACAACAATTACCGAAAAGAGGAAGACCGGAACGCCTTTTGACTGCATTGCAAACAGCCTCTAATCCTTCCCAAATACGAACGAATGATTAAACAATAATTACCAAATTTATCGTACTTGATTCAATGCCGTGATGATTATAGAATTAGTAATAGTAGTAGTAGAAGCAGTAGTATTAGTAACAATAGTATTAGTAACAGTAGTATTTGTAACAATACCTATAGTAATACTGCTACAACTATTACTTCTATTACTACTACTAGGAGGAGAAGGAGGAAGAGAGGGAGAAGGGGTAGGAGGAAGAGGAGGAGGAGGAGGAAGAAGAAGGAGAACAAGAGGTGGATAAGGAGGAGGAGGAGCAGGAAGAAGATGGGCGGGAAGAGGAAGGATTGGGAGGAGAGAAGGAGGAGAACAAGAAAAAAAAAGGAATATATAAAAATAAATATAAGGAAAGTGATGTACAATTGAAGAGATGGAGATAAAAGAGGAAGGAAGAGAAACAGAATGTCGAGACAAGAGAAAGAGGGGAGAGAACAGAAATATTGCAAGACTGGTAATTCATCTAGATCCCTGCACTATGCAATAGAAAGCCCGAATGCACACACCCACACGCAGTCAAGTCAGTCTTATCATATTGAAATTCATGTCTGAATAACTACTGTTTTATTTCTTCTAAAATTCTTTGGTTCCTAAAAACTACTTATCACATTTTGAGTTTTTTTTTCACCTGTGTCATGGCTTACTGAAGAGTAGTTGCAGCTCTTAACTGTAATGATAGTGATTAATATAATGGAAATGATGAGGGTGATCCAGCAGTAATAAAAATGATGGTGACAATGGTAATAAAAATAATTACTATAATGATAATAATCATTACAAAACAAGATTACTAACAGCGATACTAATAGTCGTGATAATAGTAAGAACAATACTGAAAATTATATTGATAATAATATAAAAATGCATATCATAATAATCATAAAAATTACAAGGTATATTGCAATACTAAAATTATAAAAATAAGTAATAAGAATGATAAAATGAATGTATTGACAATTATCATAACAATGAAGTAAAAAAAAAAAATGGAGTCTAGTAAACAATTACATCATATACTTGAATACATATATATATATATATATATATATATATATATATATATATATATATATATATATATATATATATATATATATATATATATATATATATATATATATATATATATATACATATATATATATATATATATATATATATATATATATATATAAAACACTACTGATATACGTATAAAACAACTTAAACATAGTCATTAATATTCCTTGCAATATATCTTACAAACCAAGACATATTCATATAATGAAAATGATAAATCAGTAAATGACTATACAAAAAACATCAATAAAAATAAAAGTTCTCCAAAAAAACATCAAACAGGACGCAGTTGCCATAGCGTCGGGATCACTCAACCTAACATAGACAGGCCAAAGAAAAATATATATTGTTATCTAAGATATGGATTACAATAACGGTTATATTTACAAAACAAACGTTGGTGATTTGATAGCCAAACACCTTTGATTTACCGCTCCACCTAGTGCTGACAACGCTGGGACTTCGAGACACTGAGTCAATGTCTTTAATGCAGATCAGAACATAAGATTATATATACACACATTTGCACACACACTCACACAAACGCACGCACGCATACACACACACGCACACACACACACACGCACGCACACACGCACACACACACACACACACATACACACACACACACACACATATATATACATATATATATATATATATATATATATATATATATATATATATATATGTATACACACACACACATACACACACACACACACACACACACACACACATATATATATGTGTATATATATATATATATATATATATATATATATATATATATATATATATATATATATATATATATATATATTTATATACATATATATGTGTGTGTGTGTGTGTGTGTGTGTGTGTGTGTGTGTGTGTGTGTGTGTGTGTGTGTGTGTGTGTGTGTGTGTGTTTGTGTGTGTGTGTATAAAATGCATGTATATACGTATGTATATACATTCATACACAAACATAATCAGATACACACAATTTCTTGAACACACAACTCCCTAGTCACTAATCACATGCATGTATCACAAACCGTTCCCCCGGACACCGTAATATATTCCTATGTCGTGTGTTCCTTAGCTTGCCATTGAAGTTTCTTTTCCACACGTCATTCAGATTCAACTAACCTCACTCTAGGTTTCCTTCTTTTTGAGCTTTCGTTTCACGGGAGCGAAAACAAGAGAAAAAAGCTATAAAGATTTAGGCACATACCTGGGTTCACTCGAACAATATATAGTCTTACTGTTTCATAAAAAAAGAAAGAAAAGGCAAACTTCAAATTTGTTCTTCGTTCTTCCCTTGTAAATCATATATGTATTTATTAGAATCATATATGTATTTATTGCCAACACCAACAAGCTACCACTCGTTATGTCCTCTCCTGCTTTCTCTCGTTATGTCCTCTCTTGCTTTCTCTCGTTCAATCCTTTCCAAACGAGTTCCCTTCTTTCTGTTCTTCAAGGATTATTACCTCCCTCGATCTTGCACTCTTTCCCTTCGCCTTCTTTAACTTTTTATCCGTCGACGACTCCTTATCTCCTCTCCAAACGACCTCTTTTCGAGGATGGCGACGAGTTCTATCTCGCAACGACTTCGGGAACGAGGCGACAAGAACCACGACAGCAGGCAAGTGCTCCTCCTACCATCCTTCTTTTCCTCTTTCCTATCCTCTCCGCGACTCCTCCTCAAGGACAACGACTCCTTCCGTCCTCTCGAGGTGAGATGACTCAGGGACGACGCCCGTCTACCCCTCGACGACTTCGGAAATGAGGCAGCTGTTGGTGGTCCAGATCTCGTCCCGAATCCTGTTCCTGAGCGCCACCATGTCCCCCTCCGTCTGGAAGTTGGGGTCGCACTCCCCCTCGCGCTGCTCCTCCATGCACTCCAGAAACTCCTGCGAGGGCGTTCAAGGGCGTGAGTGTTGGTGTAAGGGGCAAGGGAGAAGGGGGAAGGGAGGGGAGGGAGAAGAGAGATGAGAGGGGGGAAGGGGAAGGGGAGCAGGAAGGGAGGTGGAAGGCGTAAAAGGGAGGGAGAAAAGAAGAAAAAGAAAGAGAGAGAAAGAAAGAGAAAGAGAGAGAGAGTCTCTGTTTTCTCTATCTTCTTCTTTTCCTTAATTCTATCATCCATTCCTCTCTTAATAGCATGTCTGTCTTCTTGCATTGTTTCATATTTCCATTGAGATTCATTCAACTAACCTCCCTATAGCGACACTTGACGACGGATCTGTTGTCTGCAACAAGACCGACTTTCTTGTAGCATTCCTCTAGATTGTGGTACTGGCACGCTTCACTGCCGGTCACTGCAAGAGAAAGTTACGTCAGACCTTCGTGCAATCAGAAATCAATCGGTTGTGCGTGCAATCAGAATTATTAGAAATACATAAGTCATGCATTTGTTTAAGCTTATTTATCCTCTCCTTTTCTGCTGTCCTTCATTTACATTTGTATCTTTCTACATCATAATATGATGAGGTGCTACTACGTTTATCTTACATCCTTACACTCCATTCCATAATACTCCACAGCAGTTTAAGTTACTATCTGCAATATTCTACAACCGTCTAAAGCAATCAACAATAACGTGAAACATTACACAAAATCCAATAACCTTCCCAAACAATCTAAGACATCCTACAACACTCCAAAGTATCATATATACATCCTATTATACCAATATAGCCCTTAGCAATATTCAGTCACATAAAGAAAAGAAAAAAAAAAAAAAAAAAAAAAAAAAAAAAAAAAAAAAAAAAAAAAAAAATCTACAGCTTTCTACACCTCGACGCCGCGCCGCTCGACACGTGCACTCTACCGATGGCGGTCGAAGGGTCGAGGGAGACCACGATTCTGTCGACGACTCGAGTCTCAAGAAAAAAAAGTTGGATGGAGATCGTGATTTATGAGGCAGACAGCGGCTCTTCACTTTTCTTTCTGCTTGTGTCATTCTCTCTTTGTTTCGCTTGTCGTTTCGCTTTCTCTTTCGCTCTTTCTTCTCTCTCTCTCTCTCTCTATATATATATATATATATATATCTATCTGTCTATCTATCTATCTATCTATCTCTCTATTTCTATCTCTATCTCTCTCTCTCTCTCTCTATCTCTCTCACTATCTCTTTCTCTTTTTCTGTCTTTGTGTACCTCACTCTCTCGCTTTTCCATAATCTCTCTCCTACTCCCCCCGCTCTCTCTCTCTCCATCCATATCTCCTATCTATCTATCTATCTATCTATCTATCTATCTATCTACCTACCTACCTACCTACCTATCTATCTATCTACCTATTTATCTATCTAACTATCTATCTATCTATCTACCTATTTACCTATCTATCTATCCATTTATCTACCTATCTATCTATCTATATCTATATATCTTTCTATTTATCTATATATCTATCTATATCTATATATCTGTCTATCTATCTATCATCTATCATCTATCTATCTACATATATATCTATATATGTATATATATAGATAGATAGATAGATAGATAGATAGATAGATAGGTAGGTAGGTAGGGAGATAGATAGGTATATATATATATATATATATATATATATATATATATATATATATATATATATATCCAAACTTAAGCTAGGAATGTCAATCCTGTTCAAATCAAAAAGATGAAATTGACGCTAAACTGAAATCAATGTTGATTGCAACGGCAGAGCGCTTCCTTCCACTCACTGCTGATGCTTCTGGTGATGAAGCTGAGCATCTCCTCGTCCTTCTTGCACTTCTTCTTCTGCTTCCCCTTCAGCTTCCGGCACTTCTTGCTCTTCTTCTTCTTCTTCTTCTTCTTTTTCTTCTTGCCGTCCTTGCCCCTCCTCTTCCTGTCCCTCTTGACCTTCTTGCCTCTCTTGCCCCTCTTCCTCCTCTTGCGCGGCCGCCCCTCGCCCCGCCCCTGCGCGCCGGTCACGTTGCTGAACACGAGCGAGTCGGCGCGCATGCCCGTCGCGTACAGCAGCTCGTGGAACCGCGACGACGCCTCAAGCGACGTCGGCCGGACCTCCTCGTCGTCGTCGTCCTCCTCGTCCTCCTCCTCTTCTTCGTCTTCCTCCTCCTCCTCCGACGCCACTTCCTGCAGTTGCTGCAAGGCGCCCGTCCTCGCCATCAGATGCCGCGGGGGGGCGTCCACGCCGCCCTTGGCCGCCCATCCTTCGCCTAATCTCTCGTCGTCCTCATAGTCTTCTTCCTCCTCTTCCTCTTCCTCTTTTCCTCTGGTACTTCCTCCTCCCTCTCCTCCTCCTGGTGCACCTTCAGACGCCCACTGGCCGTCCCCATGATGGTGCCGGTGGGCGTGCGTGGACTTAGCGACGCCCTCGGTCCCGCCCGCGGTGGGCGGCTTGTGGAAAGGGACGCGGATGTCGCCCAGGGGTACGCTGCGGCGGTCGCGCTCCTCGTCCTTCCTGCGGCCACGGGGGTTTCGTTATTTAATCATCATCGATGTTATCATCAGAGTTTATATCTTTATCATTAATATGATATGCCTCATGGACGCTATCATAATTATATTTATATTAATCAAAATTGGTATTATCATCATGGTCTATATTATCATAAGTATCATCTTTACTAATATCACCATCGTTAAAATCATTATCATATTCAACTAATGCTTCTGCGTATTAACCTTATCGTGATTGTGCACTATAGATTTTATGGACATGGAATATTTACCATTATACAAACAAAAAAAATCAAAACTTAATATCCTTCTCAAACTCTGATAAGGTGTCAATATACAAAATTCTCCATCAATATGAGATGGATCAAAGTTGCATTAGCTGCTTACATCACTGACGACCTCTTCACGTACCTTATTGATATGGTGGCGATTTTTTTGTTCCCAACCTTCCTCGCGTTCCATTCGAAATTCTCGCGTCTTGATTGGCTGGAAGGCTGTGACGTGGTGGTTTGTAAGTGGTTGAGTGGCCGCGCAGTGTGGACATTTGGTTGGACGTAGGGCTGTGACGTCACATTTGGCGCGATGACGACAACCAATACCGCTATCGTAAGAGCAGTGCCTGACGTCATGGCTGAGGGAGGTCAAGAGGGACATGATAAGCGCTTCATAAACACTGTAGATTAACTATAACAAATCAGATAACAATATTCCTTAGAAAGAAAGATTAGAGAAAGAATTTCACAAAAAAAATAAAGCAACTCGAACTAAGTTAGGTAAAGAAATAGAAAAAGAAACAAAAAAACAACAACAATGATACAACACGAAGACTAAAATAAACTTAAGAAACCCTAAAACAATACCACCACTAATGAGAGAAAACAGAAAATAGAGACATTAATGACAAACGATAATTTCTAGAACAATACTTCGGCAGAAAAAAAGCGCCAGGCATCCTCCTTCTCCCTGGCATCCGTCGCATTCCTTCGCGGGATTTCTTCCTATTACTATTATTATCATTTTTTCTTTTTTTTCTCTCTCTCTCTTTCTCTCTCTTTGCAGATTGAGTGTTGCCAGACTGAATACCGTAGATCTGAGTGTCTGGGTGGGTGTTATCATGCCGTTATTAATATCATTGATATCGTGTACTACTGACTCTTGTTTCTAAGAAGAGAGAGAGATATACACACATATTCTTATATAATATGTAAATGTGTGTGTATGTATATATATATATATAAATATATATATACATATATAGATAGATAGATAGATAGATAGATAGATAGACAGATTTATATATATACATATATATATACATATATATATATATATATATATATATACATATATATATATATACACACACATACATATGTGTGTGTGTGTGTATATATATATGAAATACATGTATAATTTACATTTAGAATATACATGTATATATATATATATATATATATATATATATATATATATATACGTGCACACGTGTGTATAGGTATGTATATATATATATATATATATATATATATATATATATATATATATATATATATATACTGTGTGTGTGTGTGTGTGTGTGTGTGTGTGTGTGTGTGTGTGTCTGTTGACTACCTTATCTTGGGTAAAGACGATATGTTTCCGGGACTCTGGTTTGGTAGTTTCACCCTTGTCTGACGAGAAGCCTTTCCTAAAATTACCCAAGGCCGACTTGAACTCTGCACCGCGGGGCAAAAACAGGCGACTAAAAAACATGAAAAAGCTACCTCTTCCAATGCTCCATCCGATTGACTTTCTTACAGTATTAATTTCATAGATCCCCCACCCACACTATAGGCCCTACCTCAGAATAATTCTGTTAATCATTATACGTTATATTTCAGGCTATTTACGCCCTTTAGGTGATTTGGTTCCTACTCAATGGGTGTGCAATTACCGACACTGCACAGATAACCCCGTTAGTGTCCGCCAGACCTCGTAAACCTCACACGTAGAAAAGGGTATAAAAGAGATGTGAGACGCAAGAGATGAAATTGACGTGTTTCGATTACATGTAATTCTGAGAAGGAAGTACTTGAAACGCGACAGTTGCATATATTGCATTGTGAAGCGATTAAGTCTCATGGATACTTTTTCTACATTTGTCACAATGGAATCTGTTCCAACCTTACTTCTACGTACACATGTGAACTAGCCAGAGTGCTTGCAAAACAAGAATGGATGCCAGACGTTTGTAATTGATAGGTTTGTTATATCTTAAAATGGCAAATGCAGATACAGGAACCTTGACTCTGTTATCATTCTAAATGTTAAAGATACGGCCACTGGCGACGGTTGTCTGAAGTCTTGTTTCTTTACTGAAGGTTTTCATCATGTGTAATTATTCTCTTCGAAAAAGGGAAATACTCATATGAAATTCTATACACATTATATTTCATATAGAGATGCCTACATTAAACGGATGCGTTTTCTCTGCCGCAAAATACATACATATATATATACATATATATATATATATATATATATGTACGTATATATATATATATGTGTGTGTATATATAT
>BOPN01001387.1:23506-26006 GCA_017312705.2 Penaeus japonicus
ATATATATATACATATACATAATCATACACATATATATATATATATATACATATATCTATACATATACATACATATATCTTTTTCCATTTAACACCACCACACTTCTACAACGCGAGCGCCCAGCCCCGCCTGCGAACCGGTGTCACATAACGTCTTCCACCGCATGACACAAACGGAAGTGGGAATGTTTTTACAAAATCATTGATTACAGTACAGAGCTGTAACCCTTCCCTCGCACTTCTCACGAGACGAGACGTCGATATGGCATTAATGCATGCTCTACCACGTGAGATAATATTGAATCGGTTTTGCAATATTTCTGGTACATTTTTTTCGGGGAAAATAAATCTATAGTTGGATAAAAGTGATTTTTTTTATGTAACATGATGGGTTTTATGTAATTTGTAAATAGGAGCTGGTTTAGATAGAGCAAACTTTACATGAAACTAATTATTTGTGTGTCGTATTATCTACATTATTTTTGTTACACCTTTTTTCTCGCTATCCCGCTCCCTTTCTCTCTCACACACACGCACACACATATATATAATATATATATGTGTGTGTGTTTGTGTGTGTGTCTTCAATTGTGTATATATATATATATATATATATATATATATATATATATATATATATATATATATATATATATATATATATATATATGTGTGTGTGTGTGTGTGTGTGTGTGTGTGTGTGTGTGTGTGTGTGTGTGTGTCTGTGTGTGTGTGTATGTATGTGTGTGTGTGTGTGTGTGTGTGTGTAGTATATATATATATATATATATATATATATATATATATATATATATATATATATATATATATATATATATACATATATATGTATATATTTATATATATATATATATATATATATATATATGTATATATATATATATACATATATATATATATATGTATATATATATATATATATATATATATATATATATATATATATATATATATATTCATGTACATTATTAACATTATATGAAACTGCACATGAAAATTATGTAATATTTCCCGTGTCTAAAAACATAAACATTTCCCTTCAGCTATAACTTTTGCTATGGGTTTACTCTCAAAAGTTTCGTAGCTCACCATACCATAACTTCCCTACCATCTCTATTACCATTCTTTACCACTTTGAAAATACCATTTCATAGTAAATCGGTGGTGTAATAAGGCGTAAACATACCGCAGACTTTAGTAACCTTGACATGTCTGAAGTGCCCGCTAAAACTCCTGATTTATCTTCTGTTTTATGTCCATAAACCTCTGTGGTCTTTTCAGCCGTTCCTGCAATTACTTTGTTCTGTATTGCAGCATAGCGTCTGAATTCTATTCTGGATTCTATATCATTTCAACACTACAATTTGATCACATTATCACAAGTGCCTTGTTGTAAATGTGTGCTCTTTATTGAGTGTTTTTATCAATACTATCACGGTTTGACCTTCGTTACAGTCGTATGTTATTTATGCCATGCACATAGCAAACGCAGATGCAGACACGGGCAGACACTGACACTGATGTTCGCGGTTTCACACATCCACATACAAACACATGGGCACACACACACACACACACACACACACACACACACACACACACACACACACACACACACACACACACACACACACACACACACACACACACACATGAGGGCGAGGCGCTCCCCTCAAGTGTTAACTTGTGTCTTCACCAGACCGTGTGTCCATGGATCCATGCACGCGCAGGCGTGCGAACGTGCATGATTCTGTGTATGCGTGTGTGTGTGTGTGTGTGTGTGTGTGTGTGTGTGTGTGTGTGTGTGTGTGTGTGTGTGTGTGTGTGTGTGTGTGTGTGTGTGTGTGTGTGTGTGTGTGTGTGTGTGTGTGTGTGTGCGTCATACAAGGAAAAAGCAAGCCCAAAAAATGAACAAAATAAAAACAAAACATGAGACGCCATTAAGCCCGCAATCTCTCAAGTGAAAAATTTGGTACAGACACACATGTGTAAGTATGAGTAAACGTGTGAGTGTTGTTGTGTTTGTGCGGTCACGGGTACGTGTTCACGACGCCACTGAAAGATGTACGTGTCTGTAATAAAAGCAACGAGATTCCCGAGTTCAGTGCAAAGAACATGACATTTCATCATATAATTTCATCTCCGGGAGAGCACGCAAATGTCTATTAAGACAAATATAATGTTGTCTTCACTGAAATTGGCTACAGCTATGGCACCTAAGCTATCTAATTTGTAAGGCCATCTAAGTTCTAGCTCTACGACAGGCTCTCAACTTAGCCTACCTAACATCCTAACTTATTCAATCTAACTTAACCTAACCTAACTTAATCTACCTAACTTGACCTAAACTATCCTACCCAAACTTAAGAAAACCCATCACATCCACACCACAGAGACCGCATGTTTTTTTTGTTTTTTTTTATCAGCCTTAAGTTAATGATAGTCATTATATAAAAATGGTAATGATAAAAAAACAACA
>BOPN01001387.1:101006-106006 GCA_017312705.2 Penaeus japonicus
CACTATCTTCAGAGAGCGAGGCCACACACCAAGAATTCCCGATGATGCAAGATGTGCAAGCAGAATGAGAAGAGGAAGGTGATCCAAATCATGCATAATGTCTGCAATATGCGCCTTTACCAGTATGGTTGCCTTTTTTTTTTTCTCTCTCTCTCTCTCTTTTTTTTATGGGCATGGATATTCCTGTCGTATTTGTTTACTAAAAGTATACACATATGAATAATATAAAACTGTTGTTGGTCCTCTAATAAAACTGTAAAATCTCTATCACACAAAGTATATAGAACATAATGATAGTGCTTATAATAATGATGATAACGATGATGATGATGATGATGATGATAAAATGATGTTGAAGTTAATGAGGATATTTTAAATACTTCATAACAATGCTGATAGGGATAATAACCATTAAGATACAGTTAGTGACGATAATCATTATGATAATGATACCGATAATGATAACAGAAATAATGATGATAGTCATGAAAATGATGCTAACAATAATAACTTTAGTTATAACAGTAATGATGATGATGACAAGGAAAGTAATAATCATGAGAACGAAGAAAATAAAAATTAATAATAATTGCTAGTATTACAATGACAGAAATAAATATGATGGTAATAACAATAAATAAACAATAGTGGTGATAATGAAAGTCATGAATATGGTAATGATAATTATGATGATAATGCTAATAATGATAGCAATAACAATAACAATGATGATATTAGAGATGATAATGATAATGATGATAATAATAATGATAATGAAGCGTATCACTTGTATGCCAGGGACCCCACACTACCAACCCCCCTCCTTGAAGCTTGCAAAATGAGTTGTAAGCGTGTACTTGATCAGACCCTGCAATCAGATCCCCTTGAATCCTCAACGTTTAGCCAGTCCTCCTAACTAAAACACTTGACAACACAAATAGATAAAACAAATAAAATGATAATCAGGCTCAAGAAATCCTAAAATTCCGTTAAACTGCCATGAAAATAAAATCAGCTTCAGAGTGAAGTGCCAAGCTTATTTTAAAGACTAACTAAAACGAAAGAGGAATCTAAAATGACCCTCTGGTCAAAAGGCCTTACATAAAAGAAATAAGTTACTAAAACGCGGCAGCATAAAAGTCACTGAGGGTGATTCTCAAAACAAAAGTCTGAAAACCATAGCAAAGGCTAAAAATTAAAACAAAAAAGCAAAGAGCTAAAGTTAATTAAAACCAAGTACAGCAAGTCTTGAAGGGATGACAAATAAGAATTAAAAAAGAAAAAATATATATATAAAAACACAAAGTACAAATGAGAAGTATAAAAAAATAATGATGATGATAATAATAATCAAAACTTTAAAAAGACAAAGCTACTAATAATAATGAAATGTCAAGATTTCAAGATTTGACTTTTCTCTGCTGGTTTCTTCTGGCAACCGGTGTTTCAGGTAGAAAAAAGGTAACAAAAAACCGCTAACTGGTATAGACTGAATGTATTTGGTTGTAACTCGGGTCATATATATATATAAACTTTGTGACACCTCAGGTCACGTAAAATGATAAATACAAAATAAAATCTCGTTGCAGTAAAAAATGAAAAAAAAAAAAAAAAATGAGGAAGGATGTTGTAAAACACAAAAGTGTAAACTCACAAAATAAAAGAGATTATCAAAAATGAAATCGTGAACAAATAAAATACGACATTTATAAAGATGTATCTTCACTTCATCATGACGTGACAAAACAATATAAAAACAATACCCTGTAAAACAACAATTTAAAATCAATAAAATGACCAATCAAAATACGAGATAAAAGCTAAAACAGATCCAGTAAAACGAAAAAAAAAAAAAAAAAAAAAAAAAAAAAAAAAAAAAAACGCGAACTAAAAACAGACAAAAAACATACCAGGAGGAAATAGAAACACGACAGAAATATAAGAAAAATACAAAATATTTTTAAAAATGCCAAGTCGCCTCCGGACTCCAGAGTTGTGGGAGCGAGAGATCGTGGCTATGCTCGCAGGGAGGAACGGAGAACGGAGCGATTCCCAACAATAATGATAATAATGATGAGGATAATAATAATAATGATAATGGTGAGGATTATAATAATGATAATAATGATGAGGATAATAATAATAATGATAATGGTGAGGATTATAATAATGATAATAATGATGAGGATAATAATAATAATGATAATGATGAGGATTATAATAATGATAATAATGATGAGGATAATGATAATGATAATAATGATGATGATAATAATGATAATGACGAGGATAATAATAATGATAATAATGATGAGGATGATAATAATGATAATAATGATGATGATAATAATGATAATGATGAGGATAATAATAATGATAATAATGATGATGATAAGAATGATAATGACGAGGATAATAATAATGATAATAATGATGAGGATGATAAAAAAAAACGCGAACTAAAAACAGACAAAAAACATACCAGGAGGAAATAGAAACACGACAGAAATATAAGAAAAATACAAAATATTTTTAAAAATGCCAAGTCGCCTCCGGACTCCAGAGTTGTGGGAGCGAGAGATCGTGGCTATGCTCGCAGGGAGGAACGGAGAACGGAGCGATTCCCAACAATAATGATAATAATGATGAGGATAATAATAATAATGATAATGGTGAGGATTATAATAATGATAATAATGATGAGGATAATAATAATAATGATAATGGTGAGGATTATAATAATGATAATAATGATGAGGATAATAATAATAATGATAATGATGAGGATTATAATAATGATAATAATGATGAGGATAATGATAATGATAATAATGATGATGATAATAATGATAATGACGAGGATAATAATAATGATAATAATGATGAGGATGATAATAATGATAATAATGATGATGATAATAATGATAATGATGAGGATAATAATAATGATAATAATGATGATGATAATAATGATAATGACGAGGATAATAATAATGATAATAATGATGAGGATGATAATGATGAGGATAATAATAATGATAATAATGATGAGGATAATAAGAATAATAACAGTGATATTGATATTAAAGATAATAAGAATGAGACTAAAAACAATGATTATAACAATAACGATAATGAGAGAAAGAGAGAGAGAGAGAGAGAGAGAGAGAGAGAGAGAGAGAGAGAAAAAAAATCAGAAGAAAAAAAAAAGTTTCCCCGAATTTGACCGAAGTGCGAATTCTAGAAAATTCTCTCTGACTAGGACCTCGTGACACAGAATTCGAAAAGTTAAGGGAAACTTTGGGAATCGTTCCAGCAAATTGTAAGGAAATCCAGGAACAATTTTTAGACGGAAGAGAAAAGAAACGTAGATAGACAGACAGCCTATCATGTCTAAGATTTTTATGTTGGATTGAAATTGAAACTGACATAGAGACAACGGCAGAAGAGAGGGAGAGAGAGAGAGAGAAAGAGAGTAGGTGAGGGAAGGAAGGAGAGAGAAGGAGGGAGTGAGGAAGGGAGAGAGAGAGAGAGAGAGAGATGGGGATGGGGGGAGGGAAGGAGAGAGAAAGAGAGAGAGAAAAATAAGAAAAAGAGAGATGGGGGTGCGGGGAGGGAAGGAGAGAGAAAGAGAGAGAGAAAAATAAGAAAAAGAGAGATGAGGGTGCGGGGAGGGAAGGAGAGAGAAAGAGAGAGAGAAAAATAAGAAAAAGAAGGAGATAAAGGGAAAGAAAAAAAGAAGATGAAAAAGAAAACGAGAAGAAACTCCACCAAAACCACGCTAAGCAAGTCGCTGACTCAACCGCCAAAATACAAATCAAACCAAACCTTCAAACGGCGAAGTACAAAGTCAACCAAGAGACTCAAACTCCTCAATGCCAACCAAACCAAAACCCCAGCCCTTAAACACCAAAAACGGCAACCCAAACCAACCAAGGCTCAAGCAAGTCACACCAATCAAGTCACAACCAAGTCACACAACCAAGTCATACCAACCAAGTCACAACCAAGTCACGCCAACCAAGTCACAACCAAGTCACGTAAACCAAGTCACACCAACCAACCCACAACCAACCCACAACCAACCAACCCACAACCAAGTCACACAACCAACCGACAACCAACCCACAACCAAGTCACAACCAACCCACAACCAAGTCACACAACCAAGTCACACCAACCAACCCACAACCAAGCCACACCAACCAACCCACAACCAACCCACAACCAAGTCACACCAACCAACCCACAACCAACCCACAACCAACCCACAACCAAGCCACACCAACCAACCCACAACCAACCCACAACCAACCCACAACCAAGCCACACCAACCAACCCACAACCAACCCACAACCAAGTCACACCAACCAACCCACAACCAACCCACAACCAACCCACAACCAACCAAACCACAACCAACCAACACCAACCAACCCACAACCAACCCACAACCAACCAACCCACAACCAACCCACACCAACCAACCCACAACCAAGTCACAACCAACCAACCCACCCCACAACCAACCCACAACCAACCAACCCACAACCAACCAAGCCACCCCCCCTCACCCCCTAGCACCCCCAACCCTAGAGCCTAGAACCACCACAGCACAGCGCCCACGAAACCTGGCCGAGCTCCAGCGTGGCCACGTGGTCCTGCTTGGTCCCACCCTTCCTGCAACTTGCAACTTCCAACCCCGTGCAGCAAGACCCAGTTCAAGGATTCCCGGAACCTCTGTTGGCTTTTATTGATCCGGCCAGACGCCCTTTGCACCCGCACTCCCTCGCTACTTCCTACTCCTTTTGTAGTACAGGAGTAGTTTGGAGTTTCATGAGGCTTATTGTCATTAACATTGTCATTGTTATTGCTGTCTTTATTGTTGTGTATTATTGATATCATCATTATTATTATCCTCATCATTATTATTATCATGATCATTATTATTATCATGATCATTATTATTATCATGATCATTATTATTATTTCCATCATT
>BOPN01001387.1:158506-173506 GCA_017312705.2 Penaeus japonicus
CTCGCTTCCTGTCTGTCTGTGCCTCATCCTGTGTTATTGTGTTATTGTCACTGCATAACCAAAACCCTTTTGATACGCTACATAGGACGTGTACCTACCGTGTATTTAAATCTATTACAAACAATTAAATAAATGATTCGGGTAAGAAAATGGAAAATATGAGGATCACCGAGTGCCTCCTTGACTCTCCTGTGACATGTCTTTCCAAGTAAACGTTAAATGTCCCCTTCCCCGTTCATATTTTTTTTTGAAATTGAAAGAATTCATAGGGTTACATATTAGCAAAACGACATTATTTAGTTAAAGTAGCGTCGCATTTGCGTTGTATTTTTCGCGACCAAGTTGAAAATTAATGAAGATTTGTCATGCGTTCTATCCTCCCGTCAGGGAACATCACAACAATAACAATAATGCACATAAGTAGTCCCACTGTTGCATGCTCATTATCCAACAATTACATCCGCAGCGTCAACATTGATAATAGCAACAGAGTAAAAAAAAAATGCCTTAATGATGACAACGAAAACACCGACGACGATAAAAGATTTTTAAAAAATAACATCTTCACTAAAACCATGCTTTGGTTTTCTTTTGATCTAGAAACGAGAAGAGGATATTTGTTTACGTTTTTCTAATCCGTATTCGTGAAAGGTTGAATCCGGAAGGGGAGTGCAAAGCTGGAGTCGAACCTCCTCGTTCAAGGTGTTTTCAAAATATGGGGAACGTTTTCAATGCGTGACAAGTGGATATTGCGTCGTGTTCTGTATGCAATGCCTCATGGCGTCTCTGGTTATTTCTTCTGAAATTGCATGGCTGAATTTGTCAACTTCAACTTCCCATAATTGTACCATTTAAAGTAAATTATTATTTTCTATATAATTACAGATGAACTGTAAATCAAAATAGTTATTGTTATCGGGAATGCATTGATCACGGTATCTGCATCGGGACAGCATATATCACATTGAATTGTGCAAATATAGACTTATTATACATGTGTTAATTAAAATGTTCACAAATCCATTGTAGTTGATACGGAGAATAGATCATTATCTAGGAAATTTTCCATCAGTAAGTGACATTTAGCTAGTATATCGCATGGTATGCATTCAGTGCGGTTTACCTTGACGGTGCTTTATAGTAAAAAAAAAAAAAGTAAAGCACTACATATGCAAGGAATCGACGCATGTGAATTCGCATGCATCGTGAACTGCAGTTGAATGCTTGCATTATCGAGTCGAGTAATTTAAAATACCGCTTCGTTATGGAACGTTACCGTTCTTTTATTAAATGAATCGCCTCACAAATTGAACTTGCCAATAGACATTAATCCATAAAAATGTAATATCCATTATTAGAAGCAATGAAGAAATATTCCACGATCTGTTCCTGAGTAGGTGTACAGGAAACGGGGAAATATGAGCTTCGTCGACGCTACCTGTTGGGGAAATCCGCTACACGAACGCTCAAGGTTACGCGAACGCCTTGCTCGGCTGGCGTTTGATAAATAGTTGGGCCTTCATTTGACGTTGATGTTTTGTCTCGAAATGGGGTTTTGGTGCTGGTGATGTCGCTGGTATTTGCGGATTTTTTTTTGTTTGTTCGCGTAAGTGGTGTTGTCACTCTTCAGGTGGTGATAATGGCATTGATATGAATAGGGCATAACTATTGGTTTTATTGTCAGATATAATTATTCTTTTTAGTTGCCACGACCAATAATTCTGTCCACTTCAACGGAGAGCGGCTTTTCACGCGCATTAGGCTAAGGAAAAAGTCCATTGTTTTCATATCCTCAAGGAGTGGCGCGACTTAATGAACTCGTGTATGGCACAAACACTGTATTTCCGGTCGTTTCACAATGCGTGCGTCGTGTTGCGTCCACCTTGTCGTCTTTCCGTAACCGGTGCCACTTTTAGAGTTTAAAGAATAATTATTATGGTGTGGGTTTTCCGCACCGGATGTGTTGGTATTTGTTTATCACTTCTTGTGTATTTAGTCATCTGTTGCTAATATGATTTCCTATTCAAAAAGTATTATTCGTTCCCGAACATCATGGAGAAATTTGATAAGCTTGTCTCTCAACTGCAAATACCTGTCTCTTTGCTCGTGGAAGCTTCCGTACAAAGTCCCACCTTCTAATAACTCGCGATGACTCGCAACTTCCGCGGAAACCCCAAGCCAGGTAACGCGTGTTACTACGTCACCGACCTAACTTCCTCTCCGTCTTGTTATTGATATAAAGGAAGAAGCGGCTCTGGTATCGTTAGTAGGCGCGTTGATCCCTTCGGCATCACAGGCGCTCTTGCGGTTCCCTACAAGGTGAGCATCTGATACCCAGTGTATTTGCGAAATGGGATTGTCTTTGGTAGTGTTTGCTGCTACTGTTGAATGCTGTGTTTGTTGAGAGCGAAGGAAATTTCGAGTGGATCAAAAATAAGTTAACGAAAAGAAAAGGGTGTTGTGTTGCTCATTGATGTGAGCAATCCAGAATCTGTGTCATTGACCTGTGCTAACGATATAGGCCTACACTACACGTCAGACAACTTAAGCCGGGATATGAAAGAACCGAAACTGCTGAGTTGGGGCATCATAACAAAGGCACTAATAGGCGTACCTTTGTCCTTGAAGGTCGTCGAAGGCATTTCTCTCCCGAGGTCCTTGGAGTTTCAAGGTTAGGAAGGGAGGCTTGTAGGACATCCCAGGAGGAGGCCTCTTCCAGGCGAATGTCCTGTTCGGGCGACACAATCACCCCCGCACACGCTATGCTGTGAGATGGTGTACATGATTGTGATTGTGTGGCTGCGACTTAATGATTGTGTATGTGTGTGTGTGGGTGTGTGTATGGTGTGTTTATGGTGTGTTTATGGTGTGTTCTTGTGGGTACGCGCTCGTTGATCTGCCTTTCTTTTCCTTTGTTTACCATTAATTAACTGTACTTCATTCTATGAATTTAATCATATCCAGATAATACTCCCTCACTATATTTAATGCTACAGTGCGCTGAATATTATTGATGAGAATCGGTTTGACGAGAAAATGTCTGACTGTACAGTTGAGTTTCCAAAGACAAGACAAACCAGTTTGCTCAATAGTTGAATCTGTGCCAGAGTTGCAGTGTTCCCCGTCTGCTCACTAATTGCAAACAATGGTATACTAACACGAGCTGAACCGAAATAACAGCAACCAGTAGGACGAGTGATAGCTACCGTGTTTATTATATCACATTTAACATTTATTAATTCAATTTAATTAATTAGTTTAGATAGCCGTTTTAGAGTATTTGGCAATTCTCGTCTTGCCTTTTTTGCCCGTGAAGCAGGATTTTCAGAAATGCATGACGACAAACACTAAAAGCAGGAAAATAAGTAAAAAGGCGCAGTAGATATATGGGGAAAGACGCTTCCTTCATTCCAATTAATTAATGCACTCGCATTCACACACACACACACACACACACACACACACACACACACACACACACACACACACACACACACACACACACACACACTAACACTAACACTAACACTAACACACTTATTTACTAATAAGCAAACAGAGGCCCCGTTCCACAGTTGTGTAAAAGAAAAAACGAAAAAAAAACGAACGTTTTCCTTTAAGAATGTTTGCATATTGATGTTACACGAAAAGTGACTAGAACGTAAAACAAGCAAATTATTTTGTCTATGGATTTTTGTTTAAGCCACACGCCCCCGCCCCCTCTACCCCTCTACCCCCACTGACTACACCCTTCATAATTTATCATCGTCTTCTGGAAATAGTGCAAAACGCCCTGATTGTGCATTTCCTGCATAAAATCAAAAACTATAATATGACTTGACCATTACGTTTATTCCACGATACGAGGGCGAGTGAACTTAAGGACCACATCAACAATATATTTATGCAATAGCAAGCTATATTAGCCTGAATAAAAAGCACTAAAACGATTTGTTGTGAATTTGTACACCACGGTTATACTATATTAGTCACCTTTCAGTAATACTACGGAAGTTGGACCGGAACTGTACACACACACACACACACAGAGAGAGAGAGAGAGAGAGAGAATGTGAAATATATAAATACAGAGAGAGAGAGATAGAGAGAGAATGTGAAATATATAAATACAGAGAGAGAGAGAGAGAGAGAGAGAATGTGAAATATATAAATACAGGTGTTCGTATCCGTATAAATGCTTTGTATGCTCTCATACAAAATGTTGTTCTGGAAACAAATATACTGCGTGCTTAAAAAAAAAATACACATTTGCATTTCCCTTTCCTTCGTGTTGTCCTCGTCACCTATTGTCCTCCCCACAATCACCCCGCATCTCCCTCTCTTCCCTACCTATCCCCCCCCCCTCTGTCCCTAACCCACTCTGTATACCCCCTACCCCTTCTTTTTACCCTAACCCCCACTCCCTCTCTCTCTCTCCTCTTACCCTAACCCCCACTCCCTCTTTCCCAGCCCCCTCCCCAAATACCATAGCCAACACTCTGGAAGGCTTAGTAGACAACAAGACACATTGTCTATCCATCTTACAATGACGTGTTATGTTGTTTATTGTCGCCGATTCAAGGTTTGTTGTTCAGAAGTGACGTAGCTTTGTCGAGGCTTTGTATTTGACGTTTGTCTGTGTCTCTGTCGCTCTCTCTCTTTATTCATTTCTCCTTCTTTGTCTTTTTCTTCTAGTACCCTTTCTCTTTACACTTCGCAACCTCTTTTTTTTCCTTTTTCTCGCTCTCTCGTTTTTCCATCTCTCTTTATATCTTTCTCTCATTTGCTCCCTTCCTTCCACATTTTTCTTTCTCTCATCTCACTATCTCGTTCCCTTTTATCGTTCTCTTTTTTTCTATTTGTCTCAATAATGAAATCGCAAATATCACCTGACACTCTCTCTCATCCCCGCTCACCGTGGGGAGAGAAAGGGGGTGGGGAGGGGAAGAGGGAGGGGGAGGGGGGAAACGGGTGACTGGGTGAGGGGACTTAAGCCTATTCGGCCTCATAAGTACATACTGAAAGATGAAGAATTTCGTTGTAAATAGATTAGCGAGAGAATTCGGGTGTGAATAGAAAGTGTGTCAATGGCCCACGATCTCTAATGATAAAAGTATTACACCTCGCGCTCGTTACGACCAGCAGTGTGTTTTGAGTTAGATCATACTCGTGTCAAGCAGTTTCGTAACTTCTGCATCTTTTAATTTGTGTTGGCTGTACGCTTTTTTTTTTTTTTTTATTGAGACCAGCCGTTTTGAATTTGACTTTTTTTTGTGGGTTTTCGTGCAATGTCACTGAGATTGAAACGGGATAGAATTATTTTTCATGAGGATCTAGTTTGATTTGGTTCACTCTTAACAAAAGAACGTTACTCATTTCAGATATTTTTCCTAATCAAATTAAATACCTAATCTCTCAAAAATACCCACAGTTACAAAACAAAACTCACGGTCGAAAAATGTAAGGAAGACGCAGCTACTGTCATTGTTATTGTCATGATTGATTAGTATTATTATCGTTATAACTATTATCAATATCATTATCATCATCATTTTTACTATCATGATTACTATCATTATCATTTTTCTTACTATTAGTAGTAGTATTAATATGCTGTTGCTGGCATCGTGTGTTCTTTCGTCCGGGGGGATTTTCAAGAATTTCAAACGAGGGCGGGCGAGTGAGTGACAAAGGCCTCCCTCGCCTTTGTGGTCAGACGGACAATAGACCTCCCACGGCAGTTGCAGGGGCGGCGAATGAACCTACATTGATCTTGGCCAGTTATCGGTTCCTTTCCTCGTCGGCGGTGGCACTTGTTTCAGTCAGGCTGTGGCACTGCGCCGTCCCTCTTGACCTTTTATTTACATTAGGTACGGGTTTATGGTCCACTACAAGACCGCGTAGAGAATGGGGGATGTGATTATGTGCTGTGCCATGTCCTTTGTTACAAACACACATACACACACACATACACACACACATACACACACACATACACACACACATACACACACACATACACACACACATACACACACACATACACACACACATACACACACACATACACACACACATACACACACACACACACACACACACACACACACACACACACACACACACACACACACACACACACACACACACACACACACACACACACACACACACACATATATATATATATATATATATATATATATATATGTATATATATATATGTATATGTATATGTGTGTATATATATGTTTACGTATATATATAATATATATATATTATATATATATTATATATAATATATTATATATATATGTATATATATATATATATACATATATATATATATACATATATATATATTTACAGATGCATATAGATCCATATACATATACATGTACCTATAAGTCATGTACATGCAAAGAGAGAGATGGGGGCGGGGAGCAGGGATATCCCTCTCTCCTTGAAGACATATCTTATCTGATGTTGAACAACTAACGTCATTTTTTTCCGTCTGTCTATCTGGCACGTCTCTCCTCTCCCACTCACCGAATTTAATCTTCCATTTCCTCCAAAGAACAAAAGATACAGAGATAGAGATAAATCAGGGGGAGAGAGAGAGACATTCTCCCCCTCTGCCCTCCCCCCACCCCCACCCCCTACCTGTTTCACCCCGCACGGGACACTGACCAATGAGCAGGCATTACCGAGTCTTAGGGAGGGGAGGGGGGGGGAGAGGAGGGAGGAGGGAATCCCACTTCAACTTTCTCTTCGTCTGTGACTCGCCTCTTACGATCCGCCCGCCATTTCTGAAGTTTTCCTAGAATCCAAACCGACATATATTTCGGATTTAGGGCTTGGGGGCAGAGTGGAGGGGGGGGGGGGGAGAGGAGGATTTATCTGTGTATGGGTTGTTTGATAAGGTTTGTGCTTCGCTATTCCCCCATTAGATTTTAGCAAAGGTGTCTGACGATGATTAATGATAGGTTGAATCTCATAGTCGCGTATTAAATTCTCATTGGCGTTAAGTGAATCCCCGGTAAATTTTTATTCGCATATCAAACCTGCTTTTGGTTATGTGCCTTTCATGGTGAAAGGTAAATGCGCAGTTATGCACGTTTTTTTTTCTACCACTCTGATGTCCATGCCCAAACTCTCGTACCTGTCATGTACATTGGAAGTCTATTATTATTAACACATTCAGGATTAACTATTTCACATCAAGGATAATCAAAACCGCTTGTCATGAGATTTTTTTTTTTACCTCGACTTTTCTGTTTTTGTGGTAATAATAATATCAAGTGTCTGGAAAAAAAATCAAGAAAAAATGTTTTTTTATAACATTTTTTCTCTCACTTCCTCGCGAAATGGGATGTATAGGAAAACGACACGTACACATTACACACACACAGCCGTCACACCCTAGGAATGTCGTTAAGCCTTGGCTCGCCTGACATAACTACCTGATGCAGATGAAAGTGAAAGGGAGAGCGAGATGTAGGGAGCCTCTAGGCGAGGTAGGCTCTGGGGGGAATAGTATGGGTAGATTATTATTGTATGGATGTAATATATTAACATGATACACACACACACATACACACACACACACATTATATATATATATATATACACACACACACACACACACACACACACACACACACACACACACACACACACACACACACATACACACACACACACACACACACATACATATATATATATATATATATATATATATATATATGTATATATATATGTATATATATATATATGTATATATATATATATATATATATATACTTATATGCATATAATTAATTTTTTTTTCAAGATTTGACACTTGATTATGGAATGGCTTACTAGACTAATAACAAATATTTACATTAAGTAATATATACATTGTTCTATTAAATATAAACAGATATGTAAGATTCAAGGTATTTTTTCTAAAGCCTGACATGGACGTTCGAAACTAGACTATTTGAGGTCATTTCAGAGGCAGCTGTTGCCAAGGGTGAGCGAATTCTGGCAGAGTATTGCTAGTCTGCCATTTAAAGCCGAGTTAAAATGTAAATACAAGGGTATTATCAAATTGATAACAATGATATCAATAATGAAATAACTCAAGATTGTATCATAGCAAGGTGAATATAACGTGTCGGGCAGAATAATAAATAATTATTTTCTTATCTCCAGGGTGAAGGTCTCAGAAAAGAGTGAAAGTCAATAGTACTCTTAGCTTAGTAGTGTGGGGTGGGTGGGGGCATGGGGGGGGGGTGGAGGGTTTATAATGTCACTACTGTTTTGGTCACTTAACAGCGAGCAAGTGGAGTGCTATTTGGGTCATTTATTTTTCTTTGAGTCACTCGTTCAAAGCTCCGGTTCAGTTTTTTGATACCGAACGCGGGGACAAAATGTAAACCGGTAATGATATAAATAAATGGGGAAATAAGGTCATGGTATGGTAATTTGATTTTTTTTTTTCACATTGTCACATCTATTTCAGAGAGTACATTGTATACTTTGTTGACAGGTCATCCCGTCAAGGTCGGAAAATGACTAAGGTTGTACTAGAGAAAGTCGTTTTTGTCTTGTAGTCTTTGAGTAAGACACATACCCTCACTCTCGCCTTCCCCCCCTTCCCCCTCCTTTTCGCCTTCCCACCCCGCCTTCCCCCTCACTCTCGCCTCCCCCCCCCCCTTCCCTCTCCTTTTCGCCTCCCCCCTTACCCCTCACTCTCACACACTAACGCAATTGTAAACTCACCTTTACTTTATGAGAATGGGCCACACTAACGCAATTACAAACTCACCTTTACATTTTGAGAATGGACCTTTCTCCAGTGGAACCTTTTCGTCTGTCTGGCGGCCCAACGGAGGAGTGTTGACTTAACTGTTTCAGAAGCACCGACCTTGGCTCAGGAAACGTTCTGTTTGGTTTCTCTCCCGCCCCTGTACCTCCCCTGTCCCTCCCCTGTCCCCTGTAATTTTGGTCTCCCTTTTATTTATTATGTTGCGTATTTTAGAACAGGTGTGTATAGTAAATAAATGCGCACATTCTCGCATACATTATCAACTGTAATAAGTATTCTAATAGTCTATTCAGGTACTCTAACGCACTGAACCAAACAAAAGCAAATAAACGCATGCACGAAGGCGCAGATCATGTCAACACAATCCAAGCACTTCCGCCCCTTGTACAAGCACGTATATCTGTAAACAAGCAGCCCTTGGACACAACCTTCCTCCCCCCCCCCCTCCCCCCTTCCCTTGTCATGATAACAGTACTTTCGCGTTTCGTCCCTTTTTTGGGTACATCCAGGTACATTTGGATACTCCATCATGTACCTGGAGACCTAGCAACGGGTACCATAGTACATTTGAGTTTCTCTTTTGTAGGGTACAGTACTTTCGAGGCCGGGCAATTACAGCACGGTCACGTTGCAACGACGCGCGACAGAGCACCGTATTAACAAGAATCTGCCAAGAAGATTTATATGAAAGGTGCCCGCCCCTCCCTCCCTCCCTCCCTTTACTTTTCTCTCCTCACCCTCCCCTTTCCTCGCCGCTTGAAGCTCTATCCGTTCTCAACAGTGATATAATGGAGGTAATGACGACGATATAATGGCGTGGGACTCCACTGTCAATTCTTGTGCCTGTCATCTATCTAGCAAAGAGAGATTGATAGATAGATAGATAGACATAGGTAGATAAACAGACGGACAGATATTGTGTGTGAGTGTGTCAGGGCTTCATTTTCGGTGTGATGTTGTCTGTCAAGTAGTGGCGTGTATGTAATTTTCAATATTGGTTTTATTGTCCACTGATTTTTTTCCCCCATGGTAATTTTCCAGGAATTTTGCTGTTGCGCAGAAGAGCAGAATCTATCCTATGTACCACTGTGCATTGCTTGTCTGTGTATTTATCGATCAGTCTATTTATCCATCTGTTTTATTTTTCTATTTATTTACCTGTATACATCTATTCATATATCTTATCTTAGCCTACCTAGACCTTTCATTTCCTTTTCATATCCTTACCTCTCCTTACCTTTCCCTAAGATTAACTTCCAACTTCAACTTCAGATATACAGAGCTATCCCACATCACCACGACATATACCCTCGAAGTCAGGCAAATTTGAATCCACTCTCAGGTCCCTCGCTCTGTTCTGGTAGCTCAACCGATCAGTTCCATCAGCTGTTTCTCCGCCTTGAGACACCTGTCTAATTATGGCGATTGTTTTGTTTACTCCCCGGTTTTGATTTTGATCTGGGCGTGTCATGCTACCACGAGTGGGGAATCCATTTCAGGATATGCTTTAGTTGTAATTACGTATGCATGACAGGTCTTGTGCGCTTAGGCCTCGTCTTGTTTTCTCGTCTCCCTCCCTCCCTCCCCTTCCCCCCTCCTTCCCTCTCGACTGAAATTAGAAAGTTAGGTTTATCGGATAATGCTAGTCTCTGTCTGTCTGTCTGCCTGTCTTTGGCTTAGTGACTTTTTTTCCATTGCTCTCTCTCTCCCTCTCTCCCTCTCTCCCTCTCTCCCTCTCTCCCTCTCTCCCTCTCTCTCTCTCTCCCTCTCTCCCTCCCCCTCTCTCTCTCTCTCTCTCTCTCTCTCTCTCTCTCTCTCTCTCTCTCTCTCTCTCTCTCTCTCTCTCTCTCTCTCTCTCTCTCTCTCTCTCTCTCTCCCTCCCCCCCCCCCCCCCCCCCCCCCCCCCCCTCCCCCTCCCCCCCTCCCCCCCCCCCCCCCTCTCTCCCCCCCTCCCTCTCTCTCTCTCTCTCTCTCTCTCTCTCTCCCCTCTCTCCCTCCCTCTCCTCTCTCTCTCTCTCTCTCTCTCTCTCTCTCTCTCTCTCTCTCTCTCTCTCTCTCTCCCTCTCCCTCTCTCTCTCTCTCTCTCTCTCTCTCTCTCTCTCTCTCTCTCTCTCTCTCTCTCTCTCTCTCTCTCTCCTCTCTCCCCTCCCTCTCCCCCTCTCCCCCTCCCCCTCATACAAGATTCATAACAGATTCCATGATATATTTTGCCACTGACATTCCTTTGATGTATACCGATTTGCGCACACAAGTCACGACCAATTTGCCCAGTGCGAATGAATACAAGTGTCCCAGATAGCGGAAAATTGTACATTTGGTTACGTCACTGTATATTTGTGTGGGTGCGTGCTTGCTTACTCGCATGTGTGTGTGTGTGTGTATATGCATGGACGGCTATGTGTATGTATGTATGTATGTATGTATGTATGTATGTATGTATGTATGTATGTGTATGTATGTATGTATGTATGTATGTATGTATGTATGTATGTATATATGCAAGGTGCCTTTGTCAGGATGGAGAGCGTAATTCCTACATCCCCCCTTCCTTTGCCGTGATTCCGCACTGATTTCCGGCGCCTTTGTTTGTCAAACAACAAAAAGATGGAGTGTGAGACAGACAGACAGACAGACAGACAGACAGACAGACAGACGTCCTTCCGCTTCCAACCGATACATTATACATAATGCTTTGACCTGTTGGATTATCAACTATTATCATTCCTTTAGGACAAGCTGCGCATTGCACACGCGCGCGCACTATTTCTGTAGCCATTGCTTTTTGTCAAATGTTATTTAAAGACATCGCAGACAGGATGCGCGATAGATGGAGACCTTGAGTTCCCTTTGAAGCGTGTAAGCGAGAGCTATAATGTTTCCTTGGGGATTTGCATGTATCAGCTGTGACCCGGAGGTTCAAGGCCTAGTATAGGTCTAATGTACTTAAACATGTATAAATTACACTATAAGAGCAAGTCTATATATTTTTTTAAAATTAATTAAGGTTATGGAATATAGGATTATTCCAAGATCGTTGTCATTAATAATGACGAAAGGCGATATGATAGAATCTCATTTTACTGCAATGCTTTTAAGAATAAACGCAACAGACACATGCGGTGCAACCAGTATTCGACCGTCGCCTGAGGCCAGGTTTGACGTCACGTAGAATGCTGTATACTCCTCCCTTCCCCCTGCCTCTACCCCCCCTCCCCCCAGCCTCCACGCCACCCCCCAGCCTCCACGCCACCCCCGCTGCTTCCAACCTGCCTGGAGAAATATCAGTAATTTGGTCATGAATACAAAGCGCTTTACTTTCTCGTTGCCTGGAACAAGAAAATCCCTGTCGTTCTCGCTTTCCTAACGACCTCTACTTGACTCGCAGGCTCTCGCGCTCTCGAGGTATACTGCTTGTCATAGGACTCGCCTACTCTTCTGCTACCCCCCCCCCCCCTTCCCCTCTTCCCCCTTACCCGTCCCTATGTCCCCCTCTTCTCTTATTGTCCTTCTTACTCCCTCTCCCTTTACTCCCACCCTCCCTCCCTGCCTCTCCCTCCCTCCCTCCCCCCCCCCCCCCCCCCCCCCCCCCCCCCCCCCCCCCCCCCCCCCCCCCCCCCCCCCCCCCCCCCCCCCCCCCCCGTCACATACCCACCCACCGGACGCGACCAGATAGCCAGGTGCCCCGAGCTGGAAGGTTGCCAACTTCCAGTGTGCCCACGTTTGTCTGGGTATATCCAGACCCTTGTGAAGTCACGTGTTTTTTTTCCTTCCTCTTTACTTCTAGAATGTAAAGAGGAAGAATGTTCCTACTGATGTGGACCTCGAGTGAATGTTAGGAAGATCAGGGTATTCGTGTCAGTAATTTCTCGGTGGCTTTGTACGTTCATAGAAAGCGTTGACGTGAACTAAGAACCCCTTGTTTGAATAACTGTGTGAGCGAAGAGAAAAGCATACGGGAAAGAGGAACATGTACGATCTCGCAATAGACATTATCGCAGCGTTTTTGTGATTGAAAACTTTAGAACCGGGTTTGTTGCGCATCTGAAGGTTTCGGAATAGTTGTATCTTCCACAATGCATATTTTTTCCTCTTTTATATTGAAACACCGGCGCGTTTTTTTTTATTTTGTTTGTTTGTTTGTTTGTTTGTTTGTGGGTAGGTGGGGCTATTTCTGCTTCTTTAATCCCAAGATAGGGTCTCGCATTAAAGAAATATACGTTCACGTATTTCGGTTTTAAATATGTAGTTGAAATTTGTGTATTAATTTCTTATAAACATGCACCAAGAAAAAGGCTTCAACATCAACATGATACTTAAAACCTCGTGTGCATCTTCCTACTACAATACCTCTTGGCAAACGCAGCTAGATCATGGGTGCAATGTTGCGTACATTGGGGGTTGCAACACAAAGGAATCCCCTGGGATTAACGAGATAGGCATTTGAATAAATTTGTAGTCGATGAGCTGTCAGTAAATGGCATGCAGGACGGAATAGGAGATAAGAAATAAAGCATTAGGCTGACTGCCATTAGTAAGTTGTATAAATATTCTAGAAGAGTATGTGAATATACATCAGTGAATTATGTAAAGTATCAAATAGGCGGAGGGCAAATTAGTGTATTAGGAAGACAATTATTATTATACATGTGGATGGTGTGTCGTTTTATTTGAATCATCACATCTTCAGAAAAAAAATGAAAAAATAACATTATTCTTTTCGTTTGCAGATCTATAAACACGAAGACCGTGATAACGAGAAATCAGCGAACGACGGACACCACATAAACGAAAAACGTAAGTGAGTCAAGCAATAGTAGTAGTGTTGTTATCAATAACAGTAGCAATGAGTAGTTCCAGATAGCAATAGCAATAACAAGTTGCAAGACTTATAAAACGGAGCTCCTGTCTTCACGGACGCCCTTCAGGTTATCATTCATGTATCATTTTGTTTTTCTTTTTTATATCATTCTCATCTTGCAAGAATCGTTGACGACAATGGCAGGAAGGGCGAGGTCGCGAGAGGGAACAGGTCACGGATTCAAGGTTGTGAGGTGTCGGGCTGTAAATGGAAACATGAGGTGTATGAGAAGGGAGGGAGAAAGGGGGGGTGGATAAGGGAGGGAGGGAGGGAGGGAGGAATAGGGGATGGATGAGGGAGGAAGGGAGGAATAGGGGATGGAGGAGGAAGGGAGGGAGGAATAGGGGATGGATGAAGGAGGAAGGAAGGAATAGGGGATGGATGAAGGAAGGAAGGAATAGGGCATGAATGAAGGAGGGAGGGAAGGGCGTGAAGACGGGAGAGCATTGGATGAGGATGTAGGAAGAGGTTGGATAAAGGGAGGAGGAGAGCAGGGAGGTGGGGAGGAGGGTGTAGTGGAGGGGAGGAGTAGTAGTCTTGATGGAGGTCGCGGTGAGGTAGGTGAAGGATGTAGAAGAGGAGGAAGAGGGTTAAAGAAAGAAGAGACGTAAAGGCGAAGAGAAGGAGAAACGAGGAAGCAAAAAGTGTCGCTTCGACATAACAAGGACAAACTCGTATGTTCTTTAATTAAGCTTCATATCACTTCTTCATTTATTTACATAAACAACGTAACACCGTGTCCCAGGTTACGGGAAAATTTCTCTCCATTTACGTAATTAACTAAAGCCTCAAACACTGAACCCGCCACGAGTTTCAGGCATTTGTCAAGTTACTTCTGTTTACATTTACGAATATGATAGTCGCCCCGGTTGGCTACAGGGGAAAGTGTGGGCCCGGGAAGGAAGTGGATTTCATTTTGAACACCGGGATCAGACTTCTCTTTGGTACAGTTTGTTGTTCATGTTAGTGACACGTTAGATCACTTCATCCTTGGTGTGTTTAGAGCTGAAACACGACTTAGTCAGAAAAGAAAAAATGAAAGTTGGCCCTTATTTCTAATCAGATACGAGTGATATTTTATGAGTCGTATATAATGTATACTCTCTATGTAAGCTATTATTAAACCTTTTTTTGCGGAAGCATCTTGTATCTTTAACAAGGAGTTTGACCAAGGCGTGTGAGGAGTCCTTGTGCACCAGGATCAGTTTGTAGGTGAACCGCTTGTGCATTAGGATCAGTGTCAAGGTTCGGGCTCGCTTAGGCTTCCGACAGAGATAACGATTATAAATGTAAAGGATTTTTTTTATTCCAATTATGTATATTC
>BOPN01001387.1:178506-188506 GCA_017312705.2 Penaeus japonicus
GCACATCAACAATAAACCATTAGTTAAGGAAGAAGTATAGAGGGTCAAGACGTTACACTAACAGCTCAAGAAGCGAGCGTGAATTAGTGAGAACGGGAACACGGCAGAGGGAAGTTATCAGTGCAGAGACGTGTGTGGCTTGAACTTCACACGCTAACAAGAGAGAAACAGCAGCTGTTCTTCATACCAGTCTGTACCTCGGAGCTGTTTATTTTCTTTGGTCTCCTGTTGTGTTTTGTTTTGTTTTTTTGTCATATTTGTTATATGTGCGGGCTGTGTCGTTTGCGTTCTTTGTGTCTTAGTGTGTGAGTTTTTTTGTTTTTTTTTTGTCACGTACGTACATTTTTTTTCTCCTTTTTATTATCTTTTGTTTTTGTTTGTTCTGTTTTTCATGTCAGTTGTCTATATTATTTTATTTCCCAGGCTGTATTGTCTTACATTTAGTAGAATATGACTAGAACTTTTATGCCAGTGCCACCAAAATTGCATTTTTATTTGATTACTTTTTTCGTATAAAGGTCTTCTCATAGCCGCGTGATCACAGCAAAATTGAGCGATGCTATAGCTCTTACAAGTTATTTTTTGCATCGGAGCTTGCAAGCCTTCAGTATCTTGATTTCTTATAATTGCATTATTGTTCATACTATTATTATTCCTAGTTATCAATTTTTGTTACCAGTCATTTCAATAAACAACTGCAACTCTCATTTTCGCCACTTTTTTCTGTCTGCGTCTATTATGTTTCATTCTGATTATCTTTTCCGTCCTTCTCTTATCTAACAACTCCGCCAGCTAACACTATTGAAGGTCTTATTATCTCTTGTTTTATTTAAGATGATCTTTTATTCTCGTCTTTTATTTTTCATTTCATTTTCTTACCAGTGACTTGTCTAAAAATAATCATATTGCCAAAATCAATTTGCTTTTGTTCAGCGAATTGCTTTCTGATTACTATTCAAATCTTTATCGTCCTTCATTACATTGACTCAGTTTCTAATCACGTAATTGATTGATGTTCATCCGTTTAATCTTATTCTTATTCTTCATCTTATTCCTATTCTTATTCTTCATCTTACTGCTATTCTTATTCTTCATCTTATTCCTATTCTTATTCTTCATCTTACTGCTATTCTTATTCTTCATCTTACTGCTATTCTTATTCTTCATCTTACTGCTATTCTTATTCTTCATCTTACTGCTATTCTTATTCTTCATCTTACTCCTATTCTTATTCTTCATCTTACTCCTATTCTTATTCTTCATCTTACTCCTATTCTTATTCTTCATCTTACTCCTATTCTTATTCTTCATCTTACTCCTATTCTTATTCTTCATCTTACTCCTATTCTTATCCATACATCCGCATTCCCTCGTTCCCATTCCTGATTCTCCCTGTTCTTGCCCTTGTTCTCATCCCGCCTTTCCTTCCAGCAGCGCCATCACCATGGGAAAGGAGGACAAGAAGGACGTTGGCTCGACGGAGGCGCTGGAGGCCGAGGAGGAGCGAGGGACGTGGGGGAACCAGTGCGAGTTCTTCCTGTCGTGCCTCGGTTACGCCGTCGGCTTCGGAAACGTGTGGAGGTTCCCTTACCTCTGCTACAAGAACGGCGGCGGTGAGTAAATTAGGGAACGGCTTTGGTGCGGGTTGAAGGGGAGGGGGATTTGCGACGAGAACGGCGGCGGTGAGCGAGTCAAGGGAACGGCTTTGGCGCGGGTTTAAGGGGAGGGGGATTTGCGACGAGAACGGCTTTGGCGCGGGATTAAAGGGAGGGGAATTTGCGACGAGAACGGCGGCGGCGAGTGGATTGCACGGACGGGTTGGTCGTGTTGTTCGTAAGAGCGACGACGGTGAGGTCATGCAGAGCGACTTGCGAGAATTGGTTTATGGGTGGAAGGGAGGGGGATCTGCAACACGAACGTCGGGGAGGTAGACATGTGGATTGCGCCCCGCCTAAAAAAGTCTTCATGGATATAAACGGAAAAAAGAGAATTCCAAGGACGGCCAAATTATACGAACACTCACGCTAAAGGAACGGTAGCGCGCTTGATCCGCATTCCCCGCCACGAACGACCTTGTAATCGTTACTTGGAAAGTTCTGGCGAATTGACGTGACGTAATGCTTATTTTAGTGACAGGGTTTACTCTTTTTGCGCGTATGTGTAATGTCATGTCTCGCTTCAAATACCTTGGAATTCAATGGTCATGTATTGGGAATTATAGATGATTATCGTACGAATAACGTAATGTGGATTCGTAATTTTGCTCTGTAATTACACATGGGCTTTTGTATGAATAATATTTGGTGCTTAATTTCATATAGTTATTTATTAATTTAGCCAGTGATCAATGCTTTATTGATCTAATGAATAATTTATTGTATCATCTAATCAACTCATTTATATGTCAACGTTTTTTATACCAATGATCCTTTCTCTCCTTTATTCATTCTTCCATATATATTTATTCCTCTCTTCCGCCCCACAGCTGCCTTCCTGATTCCGTACGTGATCATGCTGCTGTGCGCGGGTCTCCCTCTGTTCTTCATGGAGCTCGCCCTCGGCCAGTACGTCAGCCTCGGACCCAACATCCTCTTCCCGAAATTGGCGCCCATTTTCTCCGGTGAGTCTTTCATTTGAGTCATTTGACGTTGTTTTGATTCCCGGGGCTTTGTGATCTGATTGCAGTGGGATTGTTGTTTGTGTTTGCTTGGCTTTTGGTCAGTCAGTTGACGCAACGTAGTGATGATAATGATGAATGCATTTGGACACTGTATCTAAAAGTGATAGACATATTATATAAAAATAGAAACCGTAGCACATATACTGCTCAAGCAAGTAACGATCATAAAAACTCAAACAAATATATCAATAATGACAGTTCCACAAATGCCAACTACCATCTCACTGGCACAAGCTCACGACTCCAACACTCGCCAACTGAATCCCATTTTCGAAGCCGAACCCGAACTCAACTCGAGTCCCTTCCACCCGCCACAGGTCTCGGATGGGGAATGATCGTGGTTTCGGCGCTGGTGGCCGTCTACTACAACCTCATCCTGGCGTGGACGCTCTTCTACACCTTCGCCTCCTTCACCAGTGTCCTGCCCTGGGGCAATTGCGACAACGATTTCAACTCCATCGGTGAGTGCGAGACAATCGCGGGGTAGGACACTCCGTTTGTCTTGTATTGGTACTTAAGGGTTATTATGCTGTGGCTTCTCTGGTATTTGTTTGGGTGTGATATACTGCATGGTATGTCATGGGGTAAGACTTTGGGTGGGGGATGGGGGGTTAGGGTCTAATTGTGTGTGGAATGAAATACATTATGGCTTTCCATATTTTGATATTGGGCGTCGGAATAAACCTTGGATTGATAATGATGATGCAAACAGTCAGATGCGATAGAAATGGCATTAACAGTATTTATAATAATGTTCATAGAAATAACATCGCAAAAATAATATATACGCGTTAATGATAAAGACGACAGCCACCCAAATGAACCCATATCAATAACAAAAACCCTAACCCCGATACTCAAATAAGCCCTTTAGTAAACAAACTTACCAACAAAACCCCTAACCCAGAGTGCTTCACCGAGGACGCCGCCGCCAACTGCCGCAATCAGTCCCTCTTCTACTACCACAAGGAGTGCATCGACCTCGAGAGCTACTGTGGCATCGTTAACATGACCGGATTCAACCAGACATACTGTGCGGAAGATGCTGAGGGCACCATGATGAAGGCGGCCGAGGGTGCCATTCCCAGGATCTCTGCCAGCGAGGATTATTTCAAGTGGGTTTTCTTCTTTTTTTTTTCTTTTTTTTTGTGGGGGGGGGGGGAGGGGGATTTTTATATAAGGTTGTTTTTTATGTTTGGGGAATCAGGTGTTTTTTTTTTCTCTTCTTGATGTTCCGTTTTGCTTTTTTAAATATTTTTGGCCAACTTAGCTTGGAAAATTTGAGAATTCTCATATAGGTTTGTATGATTTCCTCTTTTCTGTAAACTACCATCAATTATATATACGTGTGTGTGTGTGTGTGTGTGTGTGTGTGTGTGTGTGTGTGTGTGTGTGTGTGTGTGTGTGTGTGTGTGTGTGTGTGTGTGTGTGTGTGTGTGTGTGTGTGTGTATATATATATATATATATATATATATATATATATATATATATATATATATATATATATATATATATATATAAAGTGAGATAGATAGATAACTTTCTTTTCTATAATCGCAATGACCTTTTGCTAAGTCATGCTACGTGATTCACTGTTTTACCCTTCTGCATGCCATTAATAATTCATGTATGGCCTGTTAAAACATTTAATTTCTGAAACCTAAACATATCAGGTTAAAGTGCACAATTCAGAAATAGGACCAGTAAATAGTAAACTCCTATTTGTAGTTATTTGTACATAGTACATGATGAGCGTGGATCCCCCCTCCCCCGCCCCTGAATTCATCCTCACCCCCCACCCCCTTTATCAGGAACCGCATGCTGGGCGTGACGGGCACCTCCTGGGACGACATGGGCTCCATGCGTTGGGAACTGGTGGGCTGCCTGGCGCTGGCGTGGTTGATCGTGGGCGCGTGCCTGGCCAAGGGCGTCAAGAGCTCCGGGAAAGTGGTCTATTTCACCGCCCTCTTCCCCTACGCCGTCCTCGTCATCCTCTTCATCAGGGGTGAGTCTTTGTCGCGTCGTAGAACAATAGCTTGGATAGATCAGGTTGAGAGGAAGTTCGGGGAAGTTGTTCTAAGACGCTCCTTTCCATCACTATTTTTTTAAGGTGTCTATGTTCTCGCTCTTTTTAACATGATCAGTCTGTAGATGTATTTTTGTGATTATTCCTTACCCTTTTCTCGTTTATTCATCCGTCCAATGGGCTGTACTTATAGAATTGCTTCAAGCTACATTCTCTGTTTTCATTGGTTTTATTTTTTATGAAGTAGTGATTTCGATTTGAAGTATGATTTGTTAGGCAAAAAAATTACCTCTGCTCTTATGGCTTTACCTCAAAACGCGGAGAAAAGTCTGTGATTATGACGATAGTAATGGTGGTTGAGATGAAAGGTCATTCCAAAACCAAAATCGAAGACGAGACTCGCAGAGAGAATACACCGCCAAGGGTAACGAGAGCTCCCTCCCAGCCCAAACTTGGCCCCGCCCCTAAACCGAATCCAATCCTACAGGCGTGACGCTCGAGGGCGCGCAGAAGGGCATCGACTTCTACCTCCTGCGCCCCAACATCTCCCGTCTGGCCGAGATCGAGGTCTGGAATGACGCCGCCACGCAGATCTTCTACTCCCTCGGCTCCTCCTTCGGTGGGCTCATCACCCTCGCCTCATACAACAAGTTTAAGAATAACTGCATGAGGTAAGAAATGTTGTTGATGTATAGATAGATAGATGGGTATATGCTGTTGTATTTTGTTGTTGGATGTATTTTTTTAAGGTGCATTAAAACTCTTGCGTTCTATGACACGTTTATAGTTTCCGATCTGAAAAGTCTCTTGATTTCTTCAATAATCATTCTTTCATGTAGGCTACGTAAAAATAAAACTTAACCTCCCCCTCCCTCCCCCTCCCCCCCCCTCCCCCTCCCTCCCCCTTCCCCAGAGACGCCATCATCATCGCCTTCGCGAACTGCTCGACGTCCGTGTTCGCCGGCTTCGTCATCTTCAGCATCCTTGGCTTCCTGGCGACGGAGCTGGGCGTCGAGGTGCAGGACGTCGTGTCCTCGGGCTCCGGCCTGGCCTTCGTCGTGTACCCTGCCGCCGTGACGCGCATGCCCGTGCCCCCCCTCTGGGCCATCCTCTTCTTCGCCATGTTGATCACGCTCGGCCTCGACTCGCAGGTGAGGCCGCCTCGCTTTGGTCGTCTTTGTCTCGTACTTGTCTACCTTCTCTCCCTCCTTTCTCTCCTCCTCCTCCCCCGCTCTCCTCTCTCCTCTACCTCCTCCCTCGCTCTCTCCTCTCCTCTGCCTCCTTCCCCCCCTTTCTCCTCTCCTCTCCTCTGCCTCCTTCCCCCCTCTCTCATCTTCCTCCTTCTATTTTGTCTGTAACCGACCTTGTCTGGATATCTTTAAGCGTCTTTGTGAGGGATATTTCCCTTGTTCGCGCCAGTGCTTTTGTGTGCCTTTGGGTGCATGTGTTGGCGACGATCAGTTGTGATTAGTGTAATGCCTGTAACATCTACTTTATATAAGACACTGTTCCATTTACCATCAATAACCCGCAACCTCTCCCGCCGCAGTTCACGATGGTGGAGACCCTGAGCACCGCGCTCTTCGACCAGTTCGAGTCCCTCCGGTCGCGGAAGCCCCTGGTGGTGTTCAGCGTCTGCTTCGGTCTCTTCCTGGCGGGGTTGACCATGTGTCTCGAGGGCGGCATCTACATGTTCGAGCTCTTCAATTGGTACTCGGCCGGCCTCTCCGTCATCATCCTCGCCATTACGGAGATCGTGGTGGTGCAGTATATCTACGGTGAGCTCTTTTCGCCAGGATTTTAGTTGTTTATAGGTTGTTGTGGTTCATTTTCGAGAAGGGAGGATATTTGGTTGAAGAGTTTAGGGGAAGGAGTCATATGGATACACTCGTATAGACACACTCGCTCTCACTCTTGACCGTTCGAAACGTGCAAAACGCTCGAACGTGAGGTGACGAATCGAACCAAATAGCTGGAACATCTATCATGGAGTATCAAAACTGCAATCTAAAATCCTTTCTCTCTCTCTCTCCAGGTTTCAAGAACTTCATGAGAAACATTCGTGAGGAGATGAACATCTACATGCCCCTTCCTCTGTATGGGTACTGGGCGGCAACTTGGCTCGTCATCACACCTTTGTCGCTTGCCGTAAGTTGGTTCTTATTCCTATTTCCTTTTGACATTTTGTAAATGACGTCATGCATGAGATAATTTTCAGTTCCTGTGAATTTCCTGCATGATTTTCTTCGTCACTTCTATCATTATCGTTTTACATCTTCCTCTTTAACTCTTGATTATTCTAATTTCCTTAATGCATCTGTTATTGTCTTTGCCAAAATTCTCTTGACGCGTCATCGTGAACCTTATTTTTTCTTTGTGTTGATCATGGTGTAGATAACGTATCAGGATTCATTCCTCTCTTGTTCCTTCCAAGTTCCGCCACCTCTCCTCCTCCTCCTCCTCCTTGTCCTCCTCCTCCTCCTTGTCCTCCTCCTCCTCCTCCTCCTCCTCCTCCTCCTTGTCCTCCTCCTCCTCCTCCTCCTCCTCCTCCTCCTCCTCCTCCTCCTCATTCCTCCTCCTCCTTGTCCTCCTCCTTGTCCTCTTCCTTCCTCCTCCTCCTTCCTCCTCCTCCTTCCTCCTCCTCCTTCCTCCTCCTCCTTGTCCTCCTCCTTCCTCCTCCTCCTTGTCCTCCTCCTCCTTGTCCTCCTCCTCCTCCTCCACCTCAGTTTATCACCGTTCTTCCCAGACTTATCACCTTCTCCCCCTCACCCCCAGCTTCACCATCCCTTCCTTCATTCTCCCCATTTCGATCAGCCTTCGTCGCTCCTATTTCCACCGCCCCATGCCCCCTTTCCTCCCATTTTCAAAGCGCGCTCTCTCCGCCACAGATCATCTTCCTCATGTCGGTGTACTATTTCGTACCCGCTTACTGGGGCACGTACACGTACCCGAACTCCATCCAGACCCTCGGATGGTTCATCTGCGTGAGCTCCATCATCTTCATTCCCCTGGGGGCCATCTACGTCGTGTGGAAGGGCAACAAGAAGGGCAAGGAGCTGATCATGGCCTCCCCGGACTTCTGCCCGCACCACATCCGCCAGCTGAGGGAGAAGAAGGGCGCGGCCACCAAGGGGCATCCCGAGGGGGTCTTCAGGTACACTTACGACAACGAGGGCTATCAGGAAGGAGCTGCCAAGGTGAGCTTCGGGTGGTTTGGTATTTTGGTTTGAGGTGTTGGTTGTAGGGTTTGTTTATGGCTTTTACATTATTTTGATTTGAAAAAAAATCGTTTGGATATTTATTTACTACATCGTTTTTATTCATGCCAGTTTGGGTGTCATGAAATATTTTATCATTAATGACAAAATGTCATCTACCTTTCTCTTTCTCATTCTAGGCAATTCAGAATTCCAGTCCATTTTACAATAATTTCTGTAATATTTCTTTCTTTTTTTTAGGTATACCCTACAATGCCGACAGAAGAAGTGCCTCCACCTTACACCAATGGCAGCGGCGGATACTCCAACCACATGTAAAAGAAAACGTGTATCTGAACAGGGTAGACTCGTGGAATCTCTGTTATCGTGGACTATGTCATTTCTCAAACTTATAGTGCGAGATAATTTTTTTTATTGAATTCGTTTTCTATACTCCCAGGGTTGTGATGGGAGGTACATTTTTATATCAAATATAGTAAGCCAGTATATTTTTCAAGAGTGATAGCGTCACAGTGTGCGTGTTGTTGTTTGTTTTTTAATATATGTATGTTGGAGCAAGCAAATGATGACATACTTGTGTAATTTTAGTATCATGATTTTATCAAGTATGATCATTCTTTTAAAATAGATTGTAATGACTCTCAGGGCACTCGTGTGGGTTTTTAGCTTCATCTGACATTGTGATATCGAAAAACTTTTTTAATAACGTTTTTATAAAAAATCTCTGCATTCCATCAATCGTTTGAATGGAAATTTAGGATTATCAAAGTTATTGACATGAAATGAAATTCGTAGGCTATAACTATATATTTTTTTTCACGTATTTACTGGTATATATAGATACTTAGAGATATTTAGGGTATAAGTGGATGTGTGCTCGTGTGAACACTTAGTGTATGTGTGTGTATGTGTATATCTTCTTAAACATAAAAGTATAAATAGGAAGCCCTGTGTGAGGATGTGTGTGTGTGTGTGGTTGTGTGTGTGTGTGTATGTGTGTGTGTGTGTATGTGTGTGTGTGTGTATGTGTGTGTGTGTGTATGTGTGTGTGTGTGTGTGCTTTTATCGATACGCCTTGTTGTATAGCAAAATAAGTCTATTTTTAGATTGCATTATATAATCTATGAACTGTGAAGAGTCCCTTTAAATGCCGTCCAGTGACTTAATGTATAAATCTTTTTAGATATATATTTTTGACTGCCAAATATGCCATCAGAATGTACATTACTAAAAAAAGGTATAAGAAAAAAGCATGTTTTGGCGTCACGAATTTTTATTTGTATAAATATGTCAAGTGGTTGAATAAACACTACTTCAAACACTGTTTTTTTTTTTTCTTGGTTGAATCCTTCCTTGGTTGTGACTTTGAGGATAGGAAAGCTTTGGAAATTAGAAATAACTTTTCATTAGATGAATAAAGTATATCTTATCAATGATACCTGAGTAACGATAGCTATCAAGAGGAGAAAACGTAATTTCATTGTGGACTAAGGTAAGTTATTACATCAGGTTTTCTTTAATCAGAAAAAAACAATGAATCAAATTTCAAGAGGCTTGTTAGTTTATGTGCAAATAAACTTTAAAAACCTAATTGAAAAGGACAAATCATGAAATGAAAATCATAACATGAACACTCCACTCGTTTTAAAAGATAAAACAAGAAAAACGGACTCCTTAAAAAAAAAAAAAGTCGATGATATATTCCGTCAACAGAATGCAGATATCCATTGTAACCTAAACCTGTGTCCGCAGGGAATTTATCGCTTTTAAAATTAAAGATAAATAAGATATTTCTTGGTGATACATGACCGATATTTTGAAGTACAGAAGATTTAAAGCGTAAAAGCAAATAAGAAATAAGTTTATAGTTAATAAAAAATAAAAGGCAATAAAATCGTGTATAGATCAATAAAATATATATATAAAAAGATACTAGGAAATGTTTGGACTAAAGAGAAATAAAGTTATCGTCATATTTCAACACAAGACGCATGAGAGCTGACAAATTATAAATAACCTTGAGAACACAGGTGATAATTACAGCCGGTGACGAACTGGCAGTTTCCATTATTCAC
>BOPN01001387.1:201006-203506 GCA_017312705.2 Penaeus japonicus
CTTTTCTTACCATATCAATGAGAATTCTCTCCTGTCTTGCGGTGGTACAGAATTTCCTTCCACACTTTCCAACACGTTTTGGCTCATAATTTGTTATATTTTCAATCTTCCTTTTCACTCTGTACACACTAGATAATGATACACCAACTTTATGAGCGATTTCTTTACAGTTGAGGGATGTTTCTTGTAGATAAATTTCGATTGCTGAAAAATCAGCCTGACTCAAGTCTTTTCTTCTGCCCATGATGCTTCAACAGGTTATCATTAATGACTTCTACGACTAATTATGAGTCAATTGATACTGGGACATTGGCACACACATTAGGTAATATAAACAATGATTAGTAACCAGAAACCGGAATTCCGGGAAAGTGGATATGTGTGGAAATGGTTTAAGAACACACGGCTGAGGGACGAGGTAATTTTGTGTGGAGACGAGTAACAATTCAAAAAACATGATTCTTATCATTTAAAAATTATATAATCATTATATAATCAATTATTTTATATAGATTAGAGATTTATCTGCATTATTACAAAAAATAGGCAATGTAAGTAACTTATATGTGAAGATATGAGGTGTTAAAGATAAAAAAGTGAAGAATCCAAAAAATTGTCTATTAATTTTCCCAGTACTGATATATTTACTTATGTATATATATATATATATATATATATATATATATATATATATATATATATATATATATATATATTTATGTATATATATATATATATGTATATATATGTATATATATGTATATATAAATATATATATATATATATATATATATATATATATATATATATACATATATGTATACATATATATATATATATATATATATATATATAATGATATGTAACCGGAAACCGGAATTCCGGGAACGTGGATATGTGTGGAAATGGTTTAAGAACACAAGGCTGAGGGACGAGGTAATTTTGTGTGGAGACGAGTAACAAGCCAAAAACATGATTCTTATCATTTCAAAATTTTATATAACCATTATGTAATCAATTATTTTATGTAGATTAAAGATTTCTCTGCATTATTACAAAAAAATAGGCAATGTAAGTAACATATTTGTGAAGATATGAGGTGTTAAAGATAAAAAAGTGAAGAATCCAAAAAATTGTCTATTAATTTACCAGTGCTGATATATTGATATATGTATATATATATATATATATATATATATATATATATATATATATATATATATATATATATATATTTATCTATAAATATATGTGTGTGTGTGTGTTTATTTGAAAGAGTCTTGTCATATGGCAATCTCGATATGATATCTAGTGATGCAACGGGAAAACCAATTAGTTATTGCTCTTATATCATTTGCTTCTCTTATCGTATATTCCATCTGCACTAATTTCTATAATTGGCATATATATCATGAGGTATTTGATGAATGACATAGAAGTGTTTATGATGTAATGATGAGTTCTGTGCAAGCATTTATCAGACTGTCTATTTATCCCTATTTGTCATTCGGAGTATGTGTCTGTTTTTCCGTTCGTATGGATATGTTAGAGGAAGCAAAGATTATGAGTTGAACGGGATGATATGAACAAGAGATAAAACAGAGATACGGTAAAATATCAAAATCCAAATAAAAAATAAATTAATCAAATTGGTAGCTTAACATTTAAGTAATATTACTAAAACTATAATAACAGACTCTCATAATATAGAGACTTCAAGTGATACGAGATTCACATAAAGTAGCCTTCACAGATGAAATATTTCAAGCACTAAATAGACCAAAATTAACATAAATAACAGAAGGGAATATCGAAATACCATTGTAACAACAAAAAGGCTTAACTATTACGACAGCAACATTACCCGTTGGTGAGGCATACTGATTAATTAATTCGTTGATATATATCTCGACGCCAAATCAATATTCAGTTTAGTTCCTTAAATCTAAAACAGGAATTTTTGGACAACAACCATGCAAAGATATTGCAAAATAAAAGCCGTGATCAATGCATTGTCCCAGACGTCGCAATCACTATAATATACAATTATTTGATTTACCATTCAGGAAAAATCGATTGATCTGCAGTATATAACCGAGATCTGTCGCGATAAAGGAACAACTTCTATGCGAAAATAATATAATGATGAAGGGATCAGCCCCTGCGACTAAAAAGAAGACCACATCATTAATATGCAAAGCTTCTATTCTCACCAAAGTAACCATAATAACCAAGTGGCAAACATAGAGAGATAAAGTTATGTCTAGGTGAAATTACCAGCTTCTACGAATGTAAACACAAAATGCCCAAGCCTCTTTTGGAACTGACCAAGTGACAAAGCTACAGTGTCCAATCCTTATTGGCTGTTAACTTCACTGATGATGAAATATATAGTTTCTGTTGTTGTGAAATGACCGAGAGCCATAGATATAAACCAGCCGTGATCTGTTGCGATAAAAGAAACGATTTCCCGTCTACCGTGGAGTGCCAGTTCGACATG
>BOPN01001387.1:214801-219801 GCA_017312705.2 Penaeus japonicus
ACGAGAACGGCGGCGGTGAGCGAGTCAAGGGAACGGCTTTGGCGCGGGTTTAAGGGGAGGGGGATTTGCGACGAGAACGGCGGCGGTGAGCGAGTCAAGGGAACGGCTTTGGCGCGGGTTTAAGGGGAGGGGGATTTGCGACGAGAACGGCGGCGGTGAGCGAGTCAAGGGAACGGCTTTGGCGCGGGTTTATGGGGAGGGGGATTTGAGACGAGAACAGCAGCGGTGAGTAAGTTAGGGAACGGCTTTGGTGCGGGTTTAAGGGGAGGGGGATTTGCGACGAGAACGGCGGCGGTGAGCGAGTCAAGGGAACGGCTTAAGCGCGGGTTTAAGGGGAGGGGGTTTTGCGACGAGAACGGCGGCGGTGAGCGCACAAGGACTGACATGAGAGAAAGGGTTTTGTCGCAAGGTGCAAGAGAACGGGATATGCTACGCAAAGGAAAATCGCCCAGCAGGAACGGCGATGCAGTGATCATAGGGATGGATGTACTCGTCGAAGCCGCTGGAGCGTATTGAGATTCGAAGGAAAGAATTATGTCTCAAAAGTCCATAAGAAAGTTGGCGATGTGTTACGGATTCCTTAGATACAATGGCGGCGGACGGAGTGGAATACCTGCGTTTGCCAGGGAGAAGGTGATGATCAGAGTCTAATTGAGAGAACTATTTCTATGGGCGTGAGGTCGGTGCGGGTGCGTGCATTGATTCGGATTCTCATATCAGACCGAGATCTCGATGGGCATGAAAACGATATGTATTCAATATCAAGGAAAACGGTGTCAAAATTATGTACAAAAAACGACCCGGTAGACATATATAAAATTGCATTCGTTGCAAAGAGGACAGCGGGTGATCTCATGCAAAAAGATCAGAAAACAAATCAAAAAGACATTTCCCTTCCAGTTTTGAAATTCATCAAAAAGTCAATGAATGAAAACCTATAAACAAATCAGCTTATTTTACAGACATGAGCCATCTCTCTCTCTCTCTCTCTCTCTCTCTCTCTCTCTTTATCTCTCTCTCTCTCTCTCTCTCTCTCTCTCTCTCTCTCTCTCTCTCTCTCTCTCTCTCTCTCTCTCTCTCTCTCTTTCTCTCCTTTTCTTTTCTGGACGTATGTGTAATTGTTGACATGTGTTAATTTTAAGACACAATGCCATCGTTTACATGCGAACATGCCGCGATCGCCCTAGAAGCGCAGGTTCGCGGCAAAAGCGTGGCAAATTCGTGGCAAATGCGTGGAAAGTATTGGAACAATCGTGGAAACTCCGTGGCAAGGGGGTAGGCTTGTCACGATAGTTACACGAGTGAAAAAAATCATATTTTTACTGTACTTTTTCTTACCAATACTTCATATGAGCATACTACGTTTGAAAAGTAATACCTATATTGGTTATATTAGGCATCATTGTCCTAGACACGGATTACAAACTCTTTTAGGAAAACATGGATTCTCTGCTGATTTTGAGTTTGTTTACCTTTTGGCGGACTTTTCGAAGGAGAGTGAAAGTTAAATGAATGGTAAAAGTAGCTTCAGACGTAAATTAAAGCATATAATTATATAAAATATGTATACATTAAATCTATATGTATGATATATTAAAAATGCGCATATATGTACAGTATATACAAAGATAAAATAAGGAAGATCTGTTCATAAACACACGATCCCTCTCATCCCGTTTGTTTTGATCGAGCCGTGAGTGAATTACCAACAGCTGCTCGTGAATGGTTGTCAATTCTTTAACTAGGAACAAGTACAACGTCTGATTCATACCAAAATTGAAGTATCTTATGTTAGTGCTACCTATGATTGTTGTTTCTCTTATGAATTTGTCGTTTGGACAGTGTCATTCATCCGAAACATGTTAACTTTGGAACGGTTGGTAAACCTGAAGCAACTGCCGCAAACTTGCCACGCTTTTGCGTCCTAGAATACCGCATTCGTTACATGAACACGACATGGACATAACATGAACATGACATGGCCACGACACGCAGAAAACGTCTTAGAATACGGCTGACAATGCCATCGTTTGGGGATGGCAATATGATACAAAAAAGTGCATCTGATCGATATATGTATTAGAGACAAGATAAATCATAATGAAGTGCTTTTCAATAAAATGGAATTACGTGTTCCTATTACAGCACACTTCTCGTCCTCGCAGCAGTGTAGAATCATAAATGTTTATTCTGTCACCCTGCCTCTGCGTTTCCGCCTCTCTCTTTACCTCTTTCCTTCTTTGCGAAGTTCACACGCACGCACGCATTTGCGCCCAAGCACACGCACACGCACACACACACAAAAAACACACACACACATGCACAAGCACACCTACGCACACAACACACACGCGTGCGCGCGCGCCTTTCTGCTATGGTCACTCAAGCGAAATGCTACATTAATCACCAACATTGAATAACCAGATCTTCCCGAGGCATCACACTTCGAAACGCATAGAAGGTTGAAAACGTGTCCGAAACATGCAACGTAAATAAGTAAATAAGCAAATAAGACACACTCATGGTAAGAAAATGCAAAAGGCAATTCTGCTTCTGAACTTATTTCCTTGAGCACGATATTCGCTTCATATGTCTAGAATCTGCCATACGTATTTTCCTACATACATATCCTACATATCCTTCCGCAGTAATTGTGTACGGTTACACAGCAAGCTTGTGAATGACCAGGTCTTTGTCCGTGAGCTTGAATTCATCGTGCAATGACTCGAGTACCTTTTAGAATAAATGACGAAGCATTTCATGACCTCAGTAGCGACCATGTTATTTCCATAGACAATGCCTGGCCTTGGTGGGGTGTAATATATGAGTTGTTATTGTTCACGTGTTATCTGCTGGGTGCTCGTTATGTGTAAATGTTGACGCTATCGAAAACAACATGGTTGATATTTCGTGGGAGAATACATGATTATGTCAGAGTGAAAGGTTGTATTGCGAAGATTATATTTCAAGTGTGAACCCTGAAAGCCAGCTTAAAAAGGGGTAGTCAACAGACATTCATATTACATAAGATAGATAGGCAGATTACGGCACGCATACCGATCTTTCACCAGACAAACATGTAACAGGTAGTTGAATATATATATATATATATATGTGTGTGTGTGTGTGTGTGTGTGTGTGTGTGTGTGTGTGTGTGTGTGTGTGTGTGTGTGTGTGTGTGTGTGTGTGTGTGTGTGTGTGTGTGTGTGTGTGTGTGTGTGTGTGTGTGTGTGTATGTGTGTGTGTGTGTGTGTGTGTGTGTGTATATATATATATATATATATATATGTGTGTGTGTGTGTGTGTGTGTGTGTGTGTGTGTATGTGAATAGAACAGAATAGGAGAAAGAGGGGATGAGAGACAGAGAGAAAAAAGGAGTGAGTGAAAGAGATATAGAAAGAGAGAGAGAGTGCGTTAGTGAGTGAGTGAGAGTTAGACTATGAGATAAACAGAAACAGAGGGAGAGAACGTTAGTGAGTGAATGAGAGAGAAAGAGAAAGCGAGAGAGAATAAGTTAGTGAGTGAGTGAGAGTTAGAGTGTGAGAATGAGTAAGAGAGAAAGATATACATAAACAGATTGATAGATAGAGAGTGGGTGAGCGAGTTAGTGAGAGAGAGAGAGGGAGAACGCTGTTATCAGATGTTCCTTGAATATTGTGGCATTGACACTGACGTCTTTATCTTCATGAACTTCGTCATAACGAGAAAGATTTTTTTTTGTTTTTGTTTTGCCTTATAGTGTAATTAGCTATACCTATTTTATAAAATTACACTCATACATTGAGTATACAACATGCAGAACCAGAAATATTTTAATGCATGAAGAACGATGGAACAAATCCACTGAAGTCAAGTGTGAATAGACACAATAAACTTTTTTTAGTGATTCAGAAAAAACTAATATATTTACATGGACATATTCAATAAAACATACACATGTACACTCAACTCACACACATACAAACACACGTACGTAAAACAGGCTTTTAGATCACACAAACACACACACACATACACAAACACAAAAAACAGACTCATCATTTCTTTCCATCTTTCTATTCCCCATTTAGCGGCCTTCCTCATCCCATACACCATCATGCTGCTGTGCGCGGGTCTCCCTCTGTTCTTCATGGAGCTCGCCCTCGGCCAGTACGTCAGCCTCGGACCTGCGCTACTCTTCCCGAAGTTAGCGCCCATCTTTTCGGGTGAGTACATGGCGGCGTTGGGAGTAGTGAGAGAGAAAGTTGAGGAGGGGGGGGGGGTTAGTAAAGGAAGAGAGAGAGGGGAGGGGTGGGGGGTGTTAGTAAAGGGAGAGAGAGAGGGGAGGGGGAGGGGGGTGTTAGTAAAGGGAGAGAGAAAGTGGAGGGGTGGGGGGGTGTTAGTAAAGGGAGATAGAGAGGGGAGGGGTGGGGGGTGTTAGTAAAGGGAGAGAGAGAGTGGAGGGGTAGGGGGGGTGTTAGTAAAGGGAGAGAGAGAGTGGAGGGGTGGGGGGTGTTAGGAAAGGGAGAGAGAGAGGGGAGGGGTGGGGGGTGTTAGTAAAGGGAGAGAGAGAGTGGAGGGGGGGGGGGGGTGTTAGTAAAGGGAGAGAGAGAGTGGGGGAGGGGTGGGGGGTGTTAGTAAAGGGAGAGAGAGAGTGGAGGGGTGTTAGTAAAAGGAGAGAGAGAGAGTGGAGGGGTGGGGGGTGTTAGGAAAGGGAGAGAGAGAGTGGAGGAGGGGAGGGTGCTAGTAAAGAGAGAGAGAGAGTGGAGGGAGGGAGGGTGTTAATAAAGGGAGAGAGAGAGAGAGAGGAAGAGAGAGGGAGGGAATAGGGTGTAAGTAGTCTAAAGCCAGTGGGGGGAAGGGAGGGAGTGGGAGATGAGGGGAGGAGTTAGGTACGGGAGGGCGAGAGAAAGGTTGGGAAGGGGAGAGGAGAAGAATACTTCAATTAATCGGGAGAGAGTGAGAGAGAGAGAGAGAGAGAGGGAGAGAGAGAGAGGGAGAGAGAGAGATAGAGAGAGAG
>BOPN01001387.1:224801-229801 GCA_017312705.2 Penaeus japonicus
TCTTTCTATATCATAAGTGAAAGGGACAATATATCTAAAATGTTCATGATAGAGAAATTCACTAGTTTGCCCTTTCCTTTGAACGGACCCTCATCCACTCATCACACAGATTAGGAAAAGCAAAAAAAAACTTTTTTGATTTCCCAATTTTGTATCCGATGACACCGGATATATATATATATATGAATATATACATATATATATATATATATATATATATATATATATATATATATATATATATATATATATATCATAAGGATTTTCCAATTAGAATCACCCCAAAACGTGTCTACCCATAATTGAGTTTGAAAACGATCTGCACAAAGTCTCAGAAATTCATAGGTGGCCTTATATGTTTGCTTTTAAAGTAATCAGTGTGTTGTTTTTTTCCTTTTTCGATATGTAGAGTAACTGTACCAAAGTATTTTTTTTTGTCAACGCCTTCAACTCAATGTTTTAGCATGCATGTACATTTTTCATTACAGCCTGCTCTTCTCTCTCTCTGCTATGCCCTCCTTAACCTTCCTTTCTGCTGTTTTCTGAATGTGCTACCATTTTTTCCTTCTTTCGTCCTGTCCTTGAGATATTTTTCCTAAATTATCAGACATCTCAATTTTGGGAATGGATATCTTTATCCTGCGATTATCTCCTTGTCTAACCATTGCTCAGTATCCTATCGTTTCCTCTTTGTTTTCCTTCCTTATCCTATCCATCTTATCTTTGATATTGGATCTTCCTCCTCAGCTCCCCTTTCTCTTTTCCGTATCGACCATCCACCTCCTCCATCTCCTCACCCTTCCACCTTCTCCATCATCCTTCTTTTCCCTCCACTCAGTGCAACCGTCCCTCTGAAGAGCCTCCCTCCTTCCCTCCTTCCCTCCTTCCAGACTGCTTCACCGACAGAGAGGCCGAGTTCTGTAGGAATTCCTCCCTCGTCTACTATAACAGGACCTGCCTCAGCGTGGGAGACTACTGCAGTCTGGCTGACCTGAAGGAATTAAATGGGACACACTGCCACGATCCTGCCAATGGGTCAAGTTGGGTCCAGCCAGTCGAGACTGTTCTCACGAGGATCTCAGCCAGCGAGGACTATTTCAAGTGAAAAATATTTTCTTTCAAGTTCTTTAAAACAATGGTGATAGAATAAGGACGAAGGAAAAGGGATTTTAATCCGTTATCTTTTTTTTTTAGGAACATCTATTTTATTCACTCAGGATATTGCAGTTTCTACATAGCTTTGTCTCAGTCTAAATTAGAAGAATTGAATTAAGAAAAAAGAACATGTATCTCCCAACAAAATCTTCTGGCCACACTTTTTTGACGAAATACTCCAATCATACACATGAAATATGAAGAAATGGAAGAAAGAGACACCAATAATCTCAGCAGAAATAAAACGCCACCACATGAAAACACTGACGTAGACACATGCACAAACAAGCACAATCTAACCCCCGCCCCCACACCGCAGGAACCGCATGCTGGGCGTCACGGGGCGCTCCTGGGACGACATGGGCGGCCTCAGATGGGAGCTGGTGGGCTGCCTGGCGCTGGCGTGGGTGATCGTGGGCGCGTGCCTGGCCAGGGGCATCAAGTCTTCGGGGAAAGTGGTCTACTTCACCGCCCTCTTTCCCTACGTCATCCTAGCCATCCTGTTCGTCAGAGGTAAGGCAAGGGGCTCTGAGGGGCGTCGCCTTATGTCCTTGTTAATTGATTGTATTTAATAATTTACTCATTAGTAAAGAGGGGTTGACAATTAATATCACAAGAGAAATCTTAATATTTACTCCAATATCTGTATCTCGATTTTTCCATTTATCTATCTGTACATCTATTCATTTACTTACATATTTCAGTCCTTTATCCATTTATTTTATATATATTTAAAGATCTATCCTGACTTTTACCTACGCTTTTCCCTTCTCCTTATCTCTCCTGATCTCCTCCCTCCCTCCTTTCGCCTCCCTCTCTATTCCCTCATCTCATCTCTTTCCTCACACCTCCTTTTCTTATCTCTTATTCCTCTTCTTGTCTCCCTTTCGTAGGTCTTATCCCCATTCCTCTTGTCTTCACATTTCAATCTCTCCCCTCCCTCCTCTTCTCTCCCCTTCTCGTCTCCTCTCCCTCCTGTCCCCTCCCCTTTCCAATCGCCTCCCCTCCCTCCTTCACCCCCCCTTCTCGTCTCCCCTCCCTCCTCTTCCCTCCCCTTCTCGTCTCCTCTCCCTCCTCTTCCCTCCCCTTCTCGTCTCCCCTCCCTCCTCTTTCCTCCTCTTTCCAATCGTCTCCCCTCCCTCTTCCTCCCACCCCTTCTCGTCTCCCCTCCCTCTTCCTCCCACCCCTTCTCGTCTCCCCTTCCTCCTCTTCCCTCCCCTCCCTCATCTTCCCTCCCCTCCCTCCTCTTCCTCCTCTCCCTCCTCTTCTCCCCCCGCTTACCAATCTAACCTCCCTCCTCTTCCCTGCCCGTCGCGCCTCCAGGCATCACCCTCGACGGCGCGGTCAAAGGGATCGAGTTCTACTTCCTCAAGCCCGACTTCTCTCGACTCCTGGAGGTGGAGGTGTGGAGTGACGCCGCCATCCAGATCTTCTACTCCCTCGGGGTCTCCTTCGGCTGCCTCGTCACCCTCTCGTCCTACAATAAGTTCAATAATAATTGCATGAGGTTGGTGGATGGGGGATGGTGGTGATGGGGTGAGGGTGAGGGTGAGGGTGAGGGTGAGGGTGAGGGGGAGGGGGAGGGTGAGGGTGAGGGTGAGGGTGAGGGTGAGGGTGAGGGTGAGGGTGAGGGTGAGGGTGAGGGTGAGGGTGAGGGTGAGGGTGAGGGTGAGGGTGAGGGTGAGGGTGAGGGTGAGGGTGAGGGTGTTGGTGATGAGGGTGAGGGTGAGGGTGATGGTAATGATAATGATAATGATGATGAGAATGGTGGAAATGGTAATAGTGATAGGAATGAAAGCAATGATAATGATAATGGTAATAATGATAATAATAGTAATAATAATGATGATAATAATTATAATATTTATGATAATAATGAACATGATCATGATTATCATCATAAGGATAATCCTCTGCATAATAACTGTGATGTCAAAGAAAAAAAAAAAATTATAGTAATAATAGTAAGATTGATAATAATAGTAATAACAACAATAGCTGTAATAATAATAACGTGATGATGATAATGATAATGATAGTGATAAGAATAATAATGATGATGAAAAATAATGATTATACTAATAAGGATGATAATAATGATCGTAATTCTAATCATAATCATGTATTATATATAGAAATAAAATACAATTTATATCCGTTAGCTAATTAGCTGCGTTTGTTTTACTTATCTGTTTGTCTGTCCCATTTTCTAGGCTTCATTATCCGTTTATGTTTGTATTCATTCCTCTTTTCTCTGTTCTTTCAATTGTTATTCATTCTCATTCATCATCTGTTTTCGTTTCTCTCTGCTAGGTGTCACTGTCAGTCGTTTCGTATGCGTAAATGACTTGCATATTTCTTGTTTATGCTTCGTCTTTCTTTTATTCTGTATGTCTCTTTCTCTCTCTCTTGCTTTCCTTTACTCTTATTCTCGATTTCCCTTTCTTTCTTTCCCTTTTCCCCTCTTCTCCTCTGTCCTTCTCTCCCTCTCCCTCTCTCTCTCTTTCTTCTTCCCTCCATTCCTTCCTTCCCATTCCTTTGCTTCACCCAACCCCTTCTCCCCGCCCATTCCCCGTCTTTCTTCCCCCTTTCCCCGCCCTCCCCCCACCCTTTCCCTACCCATCCCCTCTTAAGCTAGCCATACACCTGCAGATTTGATCGCTCATGACCAACAGATATGGAATGCGAGAGATGAAATCTGCCGCTCTACTCGCCACTAACTGCGCAGACTAAATCGCTCAGATATCCAACTCCACCTCCAGTGTGTGTTCAGCAGTAGATCACATGATATTCAATATCAGTGCCTCACACACATATAAATACAACACCCATAAACACAACCACACATCTCACATACATAGTTTTTCTTTCACTCTTTCTCTCTCACACACGTACATATACTCGCACTCACTCTCGCATTCGCACTCACTCACATTCAAACACGCGCATAAACGCTTAGACACAAACACACATAAATACACAAACACACAAATACACTCTCTCTCTCTCTCTCTCTCTCTCTCTCTCTCTCTCTCTCTCTCTCTCTCTCTCTCTCTCTCTCTCTCTCTCTCTCTCTCTCTCTCTCTCTCAAACACATAATCGCAAGCGCACCTGCATTCACCCACACTTATGTCAGCCACACACTGAACTATTCAACCTGTGGAAGGAAAGAACTCTCGCATTTATCCATAGACTCAGCGATAAAATCTGTACGGGGGTAAAAACTTCCAACATGATGGAAGATCAAAATGAGCGATTTGATGTGCGAGGTTTTATCTTTATCGCCCCATACACAGGCAGATATTTAGGAGATTTGGTCCGTAGCGATCAAATCTGCTGAAACTGAGCGATCAAATCTGCAGGTGTATGGCTAGCTTACCCGTCTCCCACTCCCCGTCCACCCCCTTCATCCCTCCCTCTCCCCCGCCCCTCCCCTCCCACCCTCATCCCTCTCTCCAAATCCCTCCCATCCCCTCTCATCCCTCCCTCTCCCCACCCTCCCTCCCACCCTCATCCCTCTCTCCAAATCCCTCCCATCCCCTCTCATCCCTCCCTCTCCCCACCCTCCCTCCCACCCTCATCCCTCTCTCCAAATCCCTCCCATCCCCTCTCATCCCTCCCTCTCCCCACCCTCCCTCCCACCCTCATCCCTCTCTCCAAATCCCTCCCATCCCCTCTCATCCCTCCCTCTCCCCACCCTCCCTCCCACCCTCATCCCTCTCTCCAAATCCCTCCCATCCCCTCTCATCCCTCCCTCTCCCCACCCTCCCTCCACCCCCTCATCCCTCTCTCCAAATCCCCCTCCCATCCCCTCTCATCCCTCCCTCTCCCCCGCCCCCCCACCC
>BOPN01001387.1:237301-239801 GCA_017312705.2 Penaeus japonicus
TGAGACCTTATTCCCTCGGAAGTAGTCAACGACAGCCACTGCGGGGAAGAGAGGGGAGGAGATATTATGTTATTACTAATATTCATGATGGTGACGAAAACAATTATGATAAAGATAGTTATAATATTAATGAAAATATTAATAGTGAATACAAAAATAATCATAGTAAATGTAATGTAAAAAAGTAACAGACAATAATATGGCCCACAATACAGAAACCCACAAGAAAGGAAAAACAAAAGAAAAAAGAAATTGTATATTATATATATATATATATTTTATATTTTACATATCTATCTATCTATATATATATATATATATATATATGTATATATATATATATATATACTATATATATATATATATATATATATATATATATATATATATATATATATATATATATATATATATATTATTATTGTATATATGTATGTATATATACATATATATACATATATATAAATATATATTTATATATCTATATGTGTATATATATACATATATATATATATATATATATATATATATATATATATATATATATATATATATATATTCAAATAAATTATCAGATTTAATAATAATAATACAGAAATCTTTTATCTGATCAATAACTAATACCACTTTATCTTTGCCATAATAAAGGCTATCATTTGTCAACTAATAGGTCAATGTGAAGATAGGTATACCAAATACTGTTCAAATATCCGTAATTAATCTGAACTTGTGAGTTTTGCACAATAAATAAATCAAGAAAATCGGCATATAATAAATCATATATAGTATAATAATACATCACATCCACTCCATGAATATAACTTTAAAATCCTTTTTTTTCTATAAGGAAGAAGTAAGTAAAATAAAGAGTTCTCCTCCAACTCACTCAAGTTTCAGCAAAGGAAGGCTAAAACGGACGCTTCTTGCTTCAGAAAAAAGTCCCATCCTTTTCGAAGAACTTGACAGACAGCCATCGGTTAAAGAAGACCAACCGATTCCATGATGGTAATTGGCGTTGCTTGGATATGGAGGCCACTCTCCTTTTCCTTACGTCAACATTCGACAACGATGCACGTTCTGAAAATCGTAAAATATGGTAGTTGGCATCATGACCTGAGGTATGCCAACTAGCAGTTTTCATGAGATAAGATGCAAGAATATATACTTTTATTAATCATATATTTCACAAAAGAGCTGTTTATGGACATCCATAATATGCTCTATGTAGTTTGCTATGATTAGTGGTATTAGATAGATTTCGATATTCTAATCAGATTGATTTTAAAAGAGTGTGAAGAGAATTACTCGCAATACTATATGGAATGACATTTTAGTTATCTCATATGTGTCGTTTTCATGAATATATAATTCTTTTCATTTCTTATAGCCGCATGAAAATGCAAAAGGCTGGGATGATTTTAATGATGACGTGCGTGTGTGTGTGTGTGTGTGTGTGTGTGTGTGTGTGTGTGTGTGTGTGTGTGTGTGTGTGTGTGTGTGTGTGTGTGTGTGTGTGTGTGTGTGTGTGTGTGTGTGTGTGTATATGCGTGAGTGTATGTGTGTGTGTGTGTGTATGCGTGAGTGTATGTGTGTGTGTGTGTGTATGCGTGAGTGTATGTGTGTATGTGTGTGCGTACATGCGTATGTTCTTACCTAATGAGCGTAGTATCCATGGGTACCAGCGCAACTAGCGTCTATCACTATAGTAAACAGCTTATGGGGGGGGGCACGGTTTGTTTGAATTTTCACAGCAGGATATCAAGTCACCTCCTTCAAAATGGGGAGCATACCACCTTAGATATAATCCCCAGCCTCGCAATTAATTAGCTCAGAATTTCATAACTTAGAATATAAATGTACACATTTCTGGTAAAATTAACATTTTCTCAAGGTTGTTCTATTTTTCTATTGATACATTTAGTAAAATTACATTTAAAGTCGCCTCTTGTAACTCTTTTATTGAAAAACTTTTTTTCGCACTGTCATTTTCTTTTGTGTAATGTTGTAATTTTGATTTATGCGATCTTTCATCGCATTCCAATTTCTTTATTTTGGTCTTAGTAATTCAAAGATTTTGAATTTGTCTTTCTTCGTAATTCGAAGTTTGCCTACTGTGAACGTCCTCTTTGTTTATTCTTATTTTCTCATTTTATTTGTTTATTCATTTATTTTGGTAAAGACTTATCTTTTTCCATTTTATTCTACCTATCAGACTTTCAGAGTTTGAGTAAAGAAAGTGTTTGCATTCAATTATAAAAATGTTGTCTATTAGGCGAAGAAGTACGATGTCTCTGATAATTCTAAGGTCGTTTAGTTATAGCTCTTTTGATGTTGATATGACGATAAAGTTTTTTTCATTTCATTCTCTTTCTTTGTAGATATGTTCATTTAGTTATTCTGACGAAGTTTTGACGAAAATTCTTCTTGTTACATGTCCATTTTAGGAGAAGAAAATGAACCTACACCTCATCCATAGCCCATGATCTACGTCTGTCTTGGT
>BOPN01001387.1:247301-249801 GCA_017312705.2 Penaeus japonicus
ATCTTCAGCATCCTTGGCTTCCTGGCGACGGAGCTGGGCGTCGAGGTGAAGGACGTGGCTTCCTCGGGCTCCGGCTTGGCCTTCATCGTGTATCCTGCGGCGGTGTCCCTCCTGCCGCTCCCGCAGCTGTGGTCGGTGCTGTTCTTCGTCATGCTCATCAACATCGGCTTGGCGTCGCAGGTGGGCTGGCGGGCGTCGATCCTTTCTTCTGTTGTTGTTGTAGTTCTTCCTATGTGTGATTTTTTTTTTCTTTTTCTTCTTCTTCTTCTTCTTCACGGTTAGTTTCTCTTAATGCTTTTCTTCGACTGTCTATGTACCGCCTTCTTTCTCTAAGAGATTTTTTTTTTTAATTCTATTTTTTCCCTCTTCTTTCTCTTCCTATTCGCCTGTCTTCTACTTCACCTTTACCTGAACAGTGAAATTAGATTTGTCATTAATGTAGCGCCATCTTTTTTTCTTTTTTTTTTGTAAATACCGAACTAGCTACTCTTTCCATCAATCAAATAAAACAGTCTAGACACATCATCAACAAAGTCAAAAGTCTTTTATGTATAATACAATCTTATAGTTATTTTAGATACATTTAGGACGAAACAGAGAAATAATTTGTTTAGCTCATTTAGATGACCACTTGAAAAAGCTGATGGGATCTAATCTATACACACACACACACACACACACACACACAGACACACACACACACACACACACACACACACACGCACACACACACACACACACATATATAATATATATATATATATATATATATATATATATATATATATATATATATATATATATATATATACAAAACTCCCTAATGACGCCCCTGTTTCCCCCTTATTTTTTTCCGATCAAGCAATTCCGCCTCATTACTACAAGTATCAACTATTGTATAGAATCTTAATATCTGGCACGAAAGTTAACACCAATACATCCCCCATACAGTATTTTGCGATAGAGAAGATGAGCAATGGGGAAGGACAAAGGCTACCAGGTAATTACCGTCGTTTGCATGATACATCCACATCAGAATACCTGTAATGAGTCTGTACCTTTATCTATCAATACAGTAAGTCATACATATTTAGTAACTTGCAGAAGAACCAGAGAAGACGGAAATAAAAAAAAAAAAAAAACACAGACAAAAAACTAAGGACCTTTCTTCCGAAGCTTCGAATCAGAAATGACCCGAGACACCATGACCCCTGTTATTGTTGCGATTTTAACCCCCATTACCAGATCCTTCCTTTGGAAACAGCTGACGATGGCGAAGACCGCATTTTTTTTTTTTTTTTCTCTCTTTACATTTCTGGTTTTCAATATATTCCTTCGCACCAGCTGAAAAGGGTGGAAACCTTTATTTTCTTTCTTATTCGTGTGTCTTTCTATACCTCTCTCTGTGTCAGCTGACTATGGAAAAAAAACATTTCTTTCAGTTAATTTTTTTCAATCAATTCCTTACTTTGCAAACAGCTGACGATGGTTGAAACCGTTCATCCCGGATCGCTCATCCCTCAATCTATCTCTTCGCACCAGCAATCAACGAAAAAGTTCAGTTACTAATCAGTCCACATCTCCCCACCAGCTGACGATGGTTGAAACCGTGACCACCGCCCTGTTCGACTTGGTTCCCGCCCTGAGGACCCGCAAGCCCATCGTGGTCGCCGGGGTGTGTCTCGTGATCTTCCTGATGGGGCTCTCGATGTGCCTCGAGGGCGGGATCCTCATGTTCGAGCTCTTCTTCTGGTACTCGGCTGGGATCTCCGTCATCATCCTCGGCCTCGTGCAGATCGTCGGCATCGTCTGGGTTTACGGTAGGGCGCCGGGGGGGGGGTGGGGGGGGGGGGGTGTCATGGCGGTCGTTGTTGTTGGTGCGGCGTGTTTGGGTCACATGGTCACGGGCACAATTACACTTAAATAGACTAAAAGAAATAACAACATGAAAATTATGAAAACTGAAATAATCCATTCCGTCACAGAATGTCAATCTTAAAGCTGCCTGTATCTGTTGATTCCATGTATTATATATGTAAATATATATATACCAATGTGTCCTCCCCGTCATGACATATGGATCAGAGACATGGACTACGACCAAGGCACTCGAGAGGAAATTAGTAAACGCCCAAAGAGGAATGGAAAGGCTTATGCTAGGAGTTAGTTTAAGAAACAAGAAAAAGCCCACATGGATCAGGCAGCAAACAAAAGTAGAGGATATACTCAAGAGCATCAAGAAGAAAAAGTGGCAGTGGAATGGACATATATATCGGAGACAGGACAACAGGTGGACAAAAAGAACAACAGAATGGGTAATACACGACACAAAGAGACCCAGGGCAAGACCAACGACCAAATGGCGGGATAAAATAGCGAACTTTGAAGGAGTAAACTGGAATCAGAGGACACAAGACCGGAATGACTGGACTAGATTGAGAGAGGCCTACGTCCTACAGTGGAATGATACAGGCTGATGATGATGATGATGATATATGTA
>BOPN01001387.1:274801-282301 GCA_017312705.2 Penaeus japonicus
AGCTCTCTATGCTCTCCTGACGAAAGGCAAAAGAGAGCTGGGCTTGTTTGAGACCTCGGAGGATTTCTGTCCAGCCCATGTGAGGAAAAGGAGGGGCGCTAAGGCTGCCTCAAATGGCCCTCCCCAGACGAAGGAACAGGGTGGCACCAGTGGCGTTCTTCCTGTCTACCACAACAAGGCTTTTGCAGATGGAGACGAGGTAGGGCCGAGGAATACTTAGGGTGCTTTGTTTGTTTTCATTTGTTTATCGTTACTGATATAATCTCTGGTGGCATTATGATTATAGGATGATTATAATGCTCTATTGGCAACAACAACAATAATAATAATAATAATGATAGCAATGAGGATAATAAGAAAAGTAATTATGATCATGTGATTCCCCCCCCCCCCTAAAAAATACAATATTAATTAGTAATTCTTGTTAATTTCATATTATCATTCGTAATTTCACTATATTTATGAAGGGGGTATTATAGCATTTCCCTCATCTATATATACATTGTTTTTACACTAATCTTGATATGTGTGGATGATAGAGTATATAATAATGCATGCAATGTATAACAACTTTGTATGAGTGCATAAGTATAATATACCAGAAAATTGTCTTTTTAGGAATTAGGAATTTAATAAGTAACTTGTTTTCTTTTTAATATGATAGACAGAGAAAGCAGAAATTTTAATATACACCTATCTTATTGCAGATACACTAGCCTTTGGGCTGAAAATGACAAATTTACTAAAGGAAAGCGAAAATTGTCAAGACTGAGTGAACGTGAATGAAAAATATACGTATATACTAAGAAAGACTATATAAAGAACAAAATGATGAATATTTTGGAATATAGGTATATCTGTTTGAATTATATAAAGTAAAAAGTAATCATCATTCAACTCAGAATTAATAATAAATGTATTAACGACCAACTATACAATAAAATTCAGTTTCGTCACATATTTTCATGTGATAGATAACAAACTCGAACTGTTCGTGTTTCTATTCTTTATCCTTTGTACAAGAATGAGAGAGTAACAGGAACCTGGTAAGGGACGCTATTAAAGGAACCTTTTTTTCCATACATGCATTTGTTCTCCTTCTTCATTCTACGCAGAGATAATCTACCAACTTTGCCCAGTTTTACACCTGATTTTGTCTAACGTCAAGCGTTCTTCTTAATTAATGTCTACATCAAGTCTCTGAGGTCAAACTGCATTTTAACATCAGCAAAATATAACTTATGCAGTGGTATACATAGGAAAGTGATATTGATTGATAAATATGATATATACAATGCCTGAATATAAGGCTTTCTGTTTGTCTGTTCATATCTGAATATTTTGATACATCTTTTTTGTTCATATAAATATTTGTTATATAATAATGGATTTAATTCTCGAACTTATTAACACGTAAAGGTTTATATATGATAATAACGAGTAAACTGAAAAAAATGTTGATAAATAAAGGTACACCAAATGGCGAGAGAAAGAGAGAGAGAGAAAAAAAACATAAGTTAAATAGTCATGACAGTCATAACAACAAAAAGAACACACAGGGACATCAAACTCCATCTCCCACGAAACCCTCATTATGGTAAGTCTGAGTCCCTGAAAACGGCAGCGGAGGATCTGCTTCCTGCTTGCTCTGCTGGAGGGCCCTCTTACGCTCGTGGGCGGGGCAGAAGTCAGCAGACACACGAAACAAGCTTTTGAAGGAGGACTTGTTTCTCCAAAGGGCGAAGACGGCGCCCACGGGGACGGTGCCGGCAGACGCGGCGGAAATGAACCAGCCGAGAATCTGGGCGCTGGGAGGCAGGAGGTAGACGCCCCAGGAGGCGGGCGCGAAGTCGTAGGCGGAGAAGAAGAAGATGAGCTGCGGGGAGGCGGGGGGGAGGACTTAGTCTGGGGGGGGGGGGGCGGTAGGGCATGTAGGCTGTTTATCTTAGTATTGTGTATACAGTTGGTCATGGTGCTAATTGCTCTCATGTTTATATATACATGCATACACACACACGCACACACACACACACACATACACACACACACACACACACACATATATATATATATATATATATATATATATATGTATATATATATATATATATATATAGAGAGAGAGAGAGAGAGAGAGAGAGAGAGAGAGAGAGAAGAGAGAGAGAGAGAGAGAGAGAGAGAGAAAGAGAGTCTATGTATGTACCCACTTCCCCCATCTTACACGACCACATGCAGTGCTGTACACGCGAAGCAAAGAGAGCACGCAAGAGCCGCCCTACTGACCGTGAGCACTACGGGCGTGATCGCCATGAACGTGACAGCCAAGTAGAGGCGCATCGGACGCGAGATGTGGATGCCCATTTCCCCGGTCAGTTTCATGAAGTTTGTAAAGCCTGAAAAAGTCGCGATGTTGAAGTATGTTTATTTGGAGCGATGTAGACACTGATTTTTTTTTTTTTTTTTGTATGATAATATCAATAAGGAATACGAGATTAAGTGTTAGTTAAGGATACAAAGGTAATATACTAATTGTGACAGAGCAATGAGAAATTTTTCGACTGTTAGAGCAAACTCAAGCAACAGACAACCCTTTACTACGTTTCTATAAGATAAAAGCTATTCAAAGATATTGAAAAAAAATACATATCTTGATTAATGATGGTGGTCTGAAGATTTACGCACTCCGTAATAAGAAAATAAAAAGATACAACTGCTCCAGCCACCACACCAACCACACCCACAAATCACCGACCTTACCGTACACATACTGGACGCACACCAGCTGACTGATCGAGAGGACGAGAACAGCAAGTCCTGCGGCATAGGCGTCAAACACCTCGAGCAGGAAGACTCCGCCCTCGAGGCACATGGTCGTCCCCATCAGGAACATGATGCCGCAGGAGAGGACCACGATGAGGGGCTTCTTGGCGCGCAGGGATTCGAACCTGTCGAACAAAGCCGTCATCACGGCTTCGAACATCGAGAACTGTCGGGAAGGCGTGGCTTGGTTAGTTCGTGGTTCGAGATCGCTGTCGGTTCTGTTATTGTCATTCTCTCTCTCTCTCTCTCTCTCTCTCTCTCTCTCTCTCTCTCTCTCTCTCTCTCTCTCTCTTCTCTCTCTCTCCTTTTCTATCTCTTGGTCATTCTTTTTTATCATTACATCTCTCTCTCTTCATATATATACATATATATATATATATATATATATATATATATATATATATATATATATATATATATACATATATATACTTATATTTATTTATATATATATACAAATATATATATATATATATATATATATATATATATATATATATATACACACAACCGATGATTTGAATGTATTTCTTCTTCTTTTGAAATCAGACGTATTCATACGATTTACATTATCATAAAATTCTACATGTACACGTACTCCTCATGTCATTTGCACTGTTCTACTTACACACAAGATATGTTCATTACATCACATGTTTGTCCACTGGTGCAACGCCTATCCAGGTTAGGAAGTCTCCCTCGCCCCCCCCCCCTAATTTCCCCAGTCCAACATGTGATTTACGATTATTGTTAGATCATTAGTACAATGGTCCCTTGGTGCAGTTACGCCAATAAGGGAAAGTAGTACCCCGTGATGTCCCCCTAAATCCATAAGTCTACCACGTTATGCCATACATGAGTAAGAATCCACCAGCGAGTCCTGCAACCTTCCTCTCTCTCCATAAATCAGCTTCTGTTCAGTTAGATGTGACTCATCAGGTCAATAGATCCTTCATTCACCACCATCGCCTTCACAATCACAAGCACCATCGCCATCACCACTCACGTGCGTCCCCAAGCCAAGCGATATCAACATAACGAAGAAGAGGATGGACCAGAGGGGGGGCAGGGGCATGCGCGTCACGGCGGCAGGGTACACGACGAAGGCCAGGCCGGAGCCCGAGGACACGACGTCCTTCACCTCGACGCCCAGCTCCGTCGCCAGGAAGCCCAGGATGCTGAAGATGACGAAGCCGGCGAACACGGAGGTGGTGCAGTTGGTCAGGGTGATCACGATGGCGTCTCTGGGGAGGCGGGAGGTTTTGAGTTAGTTTGTCTAGTTTTTTTTTTAATATATTGCTATATCTAGTTACCCTTTTAGACTTTTCTATATCTAGTTATCTGGTTGTCTTTTTTCTATATTCATTTTTCTGCCTTTCTGTTCATTCGACGGTATTTTTATGAATTTGTTTATGCATTTGTTTAATCAATATTTCTCTCTTCTTTTGGAACGAGTAATAGTGATACTCAGGACGTACCTCATGCAGTTATTACTGAACTTGTTGTAGGACGAAAGGGTCATGATGCTCCCGAAGGACACCCCGACCGAGATGAAGATCTGGATCGCAGCATCACTCCACGGTTCCACCTCCATCAGGCGAGACAGGTCCGGCTTCAGAAAGTAGAACTCGATGCCTGTGTAAGCACCTTCTAGTGTGAGCCCTGGTTGGAGCAGAGAAAGGACGTGTTGGTAATTACCACTCGTAAAGAAGAAGAAAACTACAATTAAAAAGGCTTAAAAAGAGCTTGAGAGAGTGCATTATGTTGCCCACAGGTCTGGCGATCAAGGATTTTGTTTAATAATCTATCTAGTAATGGATTGTTTTACGCCTACATCAAACCTAACCCCCAAAAGAAGAATAGTGGATAATGTTGTTCTCCCAACAATAGTACATGGAACAAAATGCAAATTGGCTGCTGAACAAAAAGGCAAGAAGAAGTTTTCTGTTCAACACTGCTATACGAAAAAAAGTAGAGGAACACACATATCACAGCATGGACAAAAGTCATGGACATCACTATGGATAAGGCAATAAATAAAGATATAATGAATGAACATAATAAAATCCATGAAGAGGAAAACGAAAACATAAAAGATCAAAGAGATGTTGCAAGAGCTCAAACAGGGATCATGTAGATAGATTTTAAACAGATCAGCTCCATTAAATCATCGAATCAAAGCTGTGGTCGAGCAGTCGTCAGAGGCAGCAAGAAAGAAAAATAGTTCCTTACCTCTGATAAGAAGGACCAAAAGCACCGCATAAGGGAAGGTGGCAGTGACGTAGACCACTTTGCCCGAAGACTTGATGCCTTTGATGAGACTGGCTGCCACCACCATGGAGGAGAGTGCAAGGCATCCTACCAGCTCCCAGCGCATGCCACCCATGTCCTCCCAGGAACGACCTGTCACTCCGAGCATGCGGTTCCTGCAAGGTGGAGTTAAAGTGCCTTCGATGGGAAGGGAAGCGGTGCTTCATTTCATTCGATTCTCATGTTTTGTTACTGTTCTTACTATTTATTATGTTTTTATCCTTTATTTATTCATTTACTTATTTATGTCTTGTAAAAGAGTGGCAGATAGCCATTTGTTTAATAGTTAAATCTGTATTTGATTCCTACATGTGCTTATTTACGTTTTATTCTATCGATCTGCTTGTTTCCCTCAGTGTATAACAATTACAAATACTGTTTTGACTTCTTGTACTACTACTATTATATAAATACTGCTACTCCTGGTGTTTCTGCTAAAACTACAACTGCAACAAAAAGCACTACTATACTCATTATTATAAATCGAGGCGAAGTCCAAATGGCAACCTCATAGTTCAAGCAATTGCCATCATCAACTTGTCAGTTATTAAATCATTACCATCAACAGTCTTTATACTAAAGAGACTACGTTTAATGGCGTTATATGTGTTACCAAAAGTACTGTAGTTGATGAGTATAACTACTACTGTCCCGTTTCTGCTACTGTTGCTGCTCCTACCACTACCACAGCTGATGCTGTTGGTTGCTGCTATCCTTGTCCTTATTGCTGCCATCATTGTCATTCTAGTGTCTACCACTGCTATTTCTACTGTAGCTGCAACTGTCTATGCTATCAATGTTGCTCCTACCTCAGTCATTGTCAATGTTGTTGCTATTACTGCTACTACTATTAATTTTATTTCTGCTAACTCTGCTGTCGCTACTACCGTTGCTACTACAACCATTACTACTGTTTCTGCCACCTCTGCAACTACTGCTGCTACTACATCTGCTGTCATCTTTATAACTGCTGCCAGTATTAATAATGGTGGTATTAGTACTGCTAATTATATCCATACTACAGCTGTTTCCAGTATTGCTACTCCTACTCATACTACTCCTTCTGATCCCACTCCAGTGCTACCACTGACCCTTTTTATACTGCTGGTGATATTTCCTAGGCTGATTTTATTACAAAAGCTATTATGATTGCTGTTGCTTGCGCCGCTGGCATTTAGAGCAACTACGTCTACCAATGCTCCTACTATTACCCTTAATTTTGCTGTTTCTACTGCTATTGATACTACTACTGATATATGTATCCATTGTGTCTATTCTAATTCATAAATGATATTTTCTACCTTAAGCTTTTACCATAGTCATAAGCAACATCTCCAATACCCTCATTACCAAGATGTAACCCTTTACATCACACAATTGCATGAGTTACCACCACCACTCGTTTCACCACCAAAATAACCCCAATCATAATCAATTAAGCACAGGCAATTATGATCACCTGAAATAGTCCTCCGATGGCGAGATCCTTGGGAGGCTGCCTTCAGCTTCAGAAATAGCAAAGGCGTCGTTCCTCGGGTCGAAACAGTGGGTCGAGTTGTACTCACGAAGTCCTCGCAAGCCACAGTACGCGTCCACGGCGATGCAGCTCTTGTTGTAGTAGAAGAGGGACTGGTTCCGACACGCAGCGGCCGCGTCTTGGCTGTAGCACTCTTGGTGTGAGAGTGAATGGGGAAAGGGTGTTTGGTTAAGATGGATTGGGTTTTTGTTTAGGTTTGTTGTTCTTGCGTGAAGGGGGGGGGGTGTTGTTGTTGTTTGTTTGTTTGTTTTGAAGTGGGAATAGTTGCATGGCTTAATCTCCTTCTTCATGCAGTTCTGAAGTAGTTGTTTGCGAAGATGTATATGAACTGACCTAGTTACCTTCATATCTCACGACCGTAATTACATATAAAAATGTTAGGACTAATATCCCATTCTAATAGGCTTAAGTTCACTTAAAATTCTTTGTGTAAGCCAGCTCTACAAAGGTTAAATAGTTAATAGTCTCAGACACAGACACACACACACACACACAGAATCACTCACCCACAGAATTGAAGTCGTTGTCACAGGACGCCCATGGAAGGGTCCCGGAGCAGGAGGCGAAGGTGTAGAAGAGCGACCACGCCAGGATGATGTTGTAGTAGATGCAGAAGAAGCCCGTCATCAACACCATCCCCCAGCCGAGTCCTAACACGATGCACGGTGGGGGAGGGGGGAATACGTGCGTGTATACGTGTAGGTACAAGTAGGGTATTTACAAATGTACAAGTGTATATGAATATGCGTCTGATATATTGGTAGATATACAAGCATGCAAGTTAATATATATTTGTACCTAGAGGTGCATATATAACTAACGATAAGGCACAG
>BOPN01001388.1:0-5000 GCA_017312705.2 Penaeus japonicus
TGTGTGTGTGTGTGTGTGTGTGTGTGTGTGTGTGTGTGTGTGTGTGTGTGTGTGTGTGTGTGTGTGTGTGTGTGTGTGTGTGTGAGTGTGTTTGTGTGTGTATCTATACATTTTATGTATATTCATATGTGTATGTATTCATGTATGGAAATATTCATGCACATGTATATAATTGACAGTTTATCATATGTGAACTGCGGACAAAAGACGAATGTTAAGACAAGTGTAATAGGAGGAGGTTGTAATTGTGTTCTATAGTTGTTCTAGTAGTTGCATAATCATATGATAACTAGGTCATACTAAAACTAGAAACGAAAGGAGACCGAAGCGATGCTTAAACTATTAATACGAAATGTATAAGACGGGCAATTTTACCACAGCGACCATATCGCCGTCAAAAGCCAACAGCAGAAAACAACGGACATTAACAACATCCACACAATATTCTTGGGGCAGCACCAGCGATCCCTCAACAATGACACCAACAATTCCAAGCACTTGATTTCGCAGGGACAGCCTTATCAATGGCCAAACAAAGAGGAACTTTCCCAACCCGCCTCCCCGACTCCCGGTGCGACCTGCCCGCCGCGAAGCCATGTCCGACAGCGTGTAAACAAATAAAGCAAGAGAGAGCCGCAGGTAAGCCGGAATCACGGCCGCTGTCAAACGATACGGTTTACGGTAATCTGGGATGTAAGCTCATCATCACTATGGGATTATTTTTTATTTCGTATTCCTGAGAATCCGCATGCGGATATCGATACAGCATGGGCGGATTAGAGCACGCGGGAATGCAGCTGCACACTGGGGATTTAATTTCTGGTGTTCATTATTCTCAGCTTCCTTACAAATTAGTGGGATGGTGGGGACAGTGCGGGGTTTGCGCACGTTCTCTCCGATAATACATTGCATTATGCTTTCTACAACTGAAATAAGGTGGCATTTGGGTGACAAGGACCACCACCTGGATGAAACTCATGGCGAAGGAATATATTAACAAGAGATTTGTAAATAACATTGAATAAGTGTCTTTAACCGATACTTTTCATATATATGTTCTAACTTTGATGTTACCAGTAGAGCATTTCTCGAGACTCGTAATTCAAATGGTTGTCTATTTACACTGCAACAATGTGAAGTTAATTCATAAACAGATGAAACTGATGTCATGCACTTATCAGTATCACACTTATCACAAAAGTACAGATCAAGTTCTATCCAAAGATAAATCATTCCTCTTACGGGTGAGTGTAATTTGCGGATAACCTATATGCAACGGAAATTGGACTTACTGGCACGTTCGAAATTACCATCGCCGCTAACTCAACTTTCCACCCGAGCTTTGCAACGCGAGAGAGCGGAATTATAAGCCTCATTGCATATAAGTTAACGGGCTTACAAGTGCCTTCAACCTCCGAAACAACCACTGGCACAGGACGTATCGCTGACGGCAACAGCCATGATTGCTTTTTTAAAACCGAGTCTTTGCCTTCACTCGGCGGCCTCTGTGCCACTACTCCGAGAAAGCATTTATTTATTCGAGCCAGCAGTCCATGCGGTGAAATCCAATGTGTCTGGTTGCTAAGTGAACGTAATGAAGGTTAATGGAGGGAAGGCGGTTGCCCGGCGCTTCTCCACTTACCTATACGACGATGACAACAGGGAAATGGAACACGCTGGGAGTCTTCAGTGAAATGGCGGAGGTCTTGGTCTTCGTCCGCAATGGTCTTCCTAGGAGGCTCACTGATATCAATCACAATATTCGGGTATTTAATAGTGTTCTAAAGGTAAACGCCGTGTTCGGACAGGCTCCTCTTGCCTTCCGGTGGATATGGGATAAATTAAGCTGTAATTTTTCTGCACAGATTAGCCTGATGGAGGTTCCCACCCTATCTCGAAGCCCGCGTGGCCTCTGACCAATCAACATCCAGCGCGTCGACCAACGGCCAATGAGCGGTGAGTCTGCCTCTTAGCCCCGCCCACCGACACAGTTCTTTGATTTTCTTAGGGTTCCATATTTCAGAATCACTCAAGGGGAAAGATTCGTGGTGGTCGCAAGCTGTTGTTCGGCGGCATCTTGGGAGTTTTATTGTATTTTGTTGTTTTTTAACCGCAAGATCTCAAACACTGGTATATAATTAGAATTCTTGTCAATAAAGGAAGACATATGGCCAACATTCCAATTGCCTTTCTGACTATTATATATTTTCTCTTTTTTCGTTTCGAAGAGTGGATTACAGAAAAATGATATTGTTATCCTGGTTGCTTTGGAGGTCGATGGTTGTGAAAGCGTGTCTGTTAAAGAGTAAAGGTTTATGTGCTTCCGTACAACATTATCCGTTCTAGTATTAGACTATTATTTTCACCCACGTGTCCTCCTGTCTTCTGCTTCCCTCATCTCTTTCACTGTTCGTGAAAATTGCGAAAGAAAAAAGCGGACTTCCTTCTTTTTCCCGAGAGACAAACACTGAATACATATTGACAGATGTCATATTGTTACGCTCCTTGTTCTCACGCTTCCGTCCCTCTCCCATTAACACCAGAATACTTGTCAGTTTCTACGGGTATTTTCATGCTTATGAACATTCACTCACATCTCATAAGTGTATGAGCACATACAGATCCGTACACACAGGAAGTAGTTGTAGAAAAATGAAGAAATAACCATCCATTAAGGCACAATTATACACATCCCTATGCACATCCACACAAACACATTCATTGACACACCCACATATTCACCCTCAACATACGTTTACACATGATATCCTCTCTCTATTTCCTCCCCCCTCCTCTCCTTCCCTTCTCTCTCTCTCTCTCTCTCTCTCTCTCTCTCTCTCTCTCTCTCTCTCTCTCTCTCTCTCTCTCTCTCTCTCTCTCTCTCTCTCTCTTTCCTTCCCATCATCGCCTTCTTCCTTCCATCTCTGTGTCGCACACGCTCACCTTTCTCTCTCTATCTCTCTCACCCCACTTTCTCTTCCCTTTCTTACTCCCACCTCTCTCTCACACACTTTCCTTCGAACTCTCGACTACCCGTTTCCAACGCTCACACTTTCGTAATGTTTTCTAGTCATATAATAACTAAACTTTCTTAATCCTCTTCATTCGCTTGAGAACTGAACTTTCTCTGCCTATGAGCACACTCGGATTAATTTGAAGGTTGTTTCAGGCTATATTGATGATGGTTGCATGAAACTTTTGCACTACAAGAAGCTAACATCTTTTTCGCCATTACTTTATAGTAAATGACTAGCATGATGGTATTACGGTTACTCTTCCGAATGTAAATTACATAATAGTCGCCTGCATATTCAAGTTTACAATTGTGAACCGCCAGTTTCGAATCTCGCATACGAAACACATACTCCTCACTTGTATTGGCACGTGTTTCGAATACAGGAATCGAAATCGAAATCTATTCCTTACCGAACCACTTTACATTGCTTCATACTTATTGTTCATGTCGAACCATTTTTCGAAGCAGTGTCAACTGGTCAACTACACGAGCCACGATGCTACGGAAGTCATTGTGGTATTTTTTGTCTTTTGAATACAGGAACTCATTCCCGTTGATTTTGTTTTGGATAGAGGTACTAATATTACTAAAACTAAATTACTATGTAGACAATGACAGAGATATGCCGAAGATGTAGTAAAGAATCAAGAGTTTTTTTTACCGATTCAATCATCCAGTTTTTCTTTTTTTTTCTTTTTTATATACATATAATAAGATTTTATGATATGTTACTGTTTATGTGCGTCAGCTTATCGGCTTTTGGAGGTGTATTTGCGAGAGTGTGTTTGAGCGTGTGCGTAGGTACCTGCGTGTGATTAATACTAATAAAAAACAACTTTCACCCAATAAGGTTCTTGTATAAGTAATAATAACTGGCATTTTATTTAAAGACAAACCTTCCTACCATTATCGAAAAAACGTTGGTTATTGGTTTGTACTTGTAGGATATTTTAGTCTGAGTTAAATATTTTTTTCATCTTAAAATAATAATATTAACAATAGTAATGATAAGAATTATCATGATAATAATGATAATAACAATGATAAAAGTATCAATAATTGTGATAATAAACAGTAATGATATTAATAATGATAATGATAATAGTGATAATTATAGAAGTAACAATAACAGTAATGATAATGATGATAATGATACCAATAATTATAGTAATGATGAGGATAATCCTGATAATGCTTAAGATTATTGTTACTACTGTTACCATGAATGATATTGAGAATCATGATAATAATGATGTTAGCAATGGTAATGATAATAATAGGAATAATGATTCTGATGATAGTAATGATAATGATAACGTCAATAGTGATAACAATAATGATACTACTAATAACAATCAGAAACAAAATCATAATAATGATAGTGGTAATAACAATAATTATAATGATGGTAATGAAAATAATATTAATAAGAATATCAATTATATCATCGTTATTATAAACAAAGATGGTAATTATCATTATCATTATCATCGCGGTTATTATCATCATGATTATTATTATGATTAATATAGTTATTATTCTTATTGTTATTACTTATTATTAATATTATTATTAACATTATTATTATCACTATAATGTAATTATTGGTATCATTTTTATTGTTGTTATATTTATTTTCTGCTTCTTATTAACAGTAGTTTTATCATTACCATTATAGATGTTACTTTTACCATCATCATTAGCATTATTATCATTGTTATTATTGCTATGATTTTTATCATGATTATCATTATCATTATTATTGTGTATCATTGGCACAATCATTTCCTATCATTGTTTTTATGGTTATTGATATAAGGAATGTTATGAGTATTACAATAATATTTTTTTAATCATTGTTACTGTTGTTATAATTTTCATTTTTATCATTGTTACTGTTGTTATAACTGTTATTACTGCTATCAGTTTTGTTTCATTCTTATTATCATTGATAGTAATAATGATATCAATGCTGTCAATATTA
>BOPN01001388.1:15000-17500 GCA_017312705.2 Penaeus japonicus
CTTATTTTGAATATTATCCCCATACTTTCTTGTTTCCTCTTCGCCTGTCCTCAACTAATATGATAAATACGTACACAGCAACAATTGAAAAAAAAAAAAAAAAAAAAAAAAAAAAAAAAAGAAAAAAAAAAAGAAACCTTTCTTCAGCAGTTAAAGAAAACAGTCAATTATCGAGGCTGTTCTCAATTTCAGAATGAAGTTATAACAAGACATGCCATTCGACCAGAAGTAACTTCGCAAGACCTGGCCTTTCCTTCCTGCTGTGGGATTAAAAGGAAGTTTAAATTCCCTAAGGTAAAATACTCCACGCTGAAGACGACATCTGGTGGCGCGTTTTGTCACTACGGTGTTGTTGTTTTTTGAGCGTGTGGTGTTTTGATATATCAATTAAATGTTATGAAACCGGATTTTAGCGTTTATTCGACACCAAGTTTTTTGTCGGTCAATTAGCTGACATTTTTTGTTTTGTTACCATTGATCAGTTATCACTCATTCAAAAGAAGACGGAAAAATGTGTTTAACTTTTTGTAAAATCATTTTGGAACCGAGTCATTGTCCCTGACATTCAAACGCACCGAACAGGCGGAAAGCGATTACATGTTTAATCATGTGTTAGTCTGTTGTAATGATGAGTTAATTTTCGTAAAGCTGCTTTTATAGAAAGATAAATTGTCACCTTTTTGCTGCTGGGTATAAGACCACTAGAAGTAATTATTGGAATTATGACTATAAGAACTTCAGTAATGATTATTATAGCAACGTTTTTAACAGTATAACATTTGCCTTTTGTCCTCCCTCCATTCCCTATATCTCTTTCTCTCCCAAGGGTTAGATTGAGAGAGGGGGGGAGGGCGAAAGGAGAGAGAGAGAGAGAGAGAGAGAGAGAGAGAGAGAGAGAGAGAGAGAGAGAGAGAGGGAGGGAGAGAGAGAGAGAGAGAGAGAGAGAGGGAGAGAGAGAGAATGAGAGAGGTAGGGAGAAGGAAAGAGAGAGAGAGACAGATTATTCACACTGTTTATCAAGTTTTGTAGCTTGCCTTTCTATTCTCGTAACCGCGCTAGTTTCTCCCCTTAGAAACAATGAGCTGAGTCTTCATTGTGTTGCCCAGAAAGATGCCTTGCTTTGCCCTTCATTACGGTACACTTTCTACTTACGATGGACTGTAATGTCTTTGGCTCACCTGTTGTAAGGTATAAGAGCTACTTTTTTCTTTGCTTATAATCTGGTTGGGCAAAAACAGATGAATAAATGAATGAATAGATAGATTTAAAAAATAAAAAATAAAAAAATGATGATAATAATTACTTTTCAAAACCTTTCTTTTGCTGTTTCTTATCATTGGTAGCATTTGTTTCTATTTCTTTTTTTTTCGTTTTCCAGTCAATGAAAGAGAAATCAGAGTCACTTAGTATTATAATACTTCAGATTCCCACTATAGTCTACTGTAGTTATGACTTCGAACAATATTTACAACTTTACGGAAAAGGTTATTTGCTTAGCCATGCGCTCTGTATATAACAAAGCATAATTCTCTCTTAACTCTGTTTATAAAGAACTATTCCTTTTCTGGTTCTGATATTTTCATAGTTTCTTATACTGTGAAATTTACTAATTTTCATGTTATTTTTTTCTGTTTTCATTTCGTTTGCCCAAAAGCCATCACTGAACAATACTGAATATTTTTTCTTCTTCTTTTTAGTCTCATTACCCTTTGAACACAAGTATGTTTGAAAGGATGAAAAGCTCGGACAATGTTGTGTGTGTGTGTCTGTATTTTCGTCTGTTGTTAGCATATTAACATAGCTTAACACATTGTCGCTTCCCCCAATTTAGCAAGAGCTGATTCTTCCCTCAGTGTTATAGTGAGTGGTTTTTCATTCGTATTTGTCGTCAGTGATTGAGCGGTCTTTTTGCAATTGTCATTATCATTATCATTAATATCATCATCATTACTTTTGTTATTGTTTTAATTATTATCATCATTATTGTTATTATTGTTGTTATCATTATTGTTATTATTATTATTATTATTATTATTATTATTATTATTATTATTGTTATTATCATTATTATTATCATCTTTATCATTGCCATTATCTTTACTATTATTATCATTATCATGATGATTATTATTATCATTCTCATTACTATTATTATTATCATTCTCATTACTATTATTATTATCATTATCATTGTTATTGTTATTATCATTATCATTATTGTATATGCCACCGATGTTCGCTCCTCCAAAGGGTGTGAGCACTTGAAAGTAAACAACGTTAAAAAAAACACAAGACATCAAGTAACAAGGGCAAAAACACGGAGGAAAACATCAACAACTGGGAAAAAATAACATACAAGAAATATTAAACATCAAAAAGGATTATTAAGTAAGTTAAAAGTCAAAGGTAATAGCGTATTTTTTTTTTTAATCTATTTTCTATTTTCAAGGTAATTATTCAAGGTTATTCAGAATGACTGCAATATACCAATCAAGAGACA
>BOPN01001388.1:22500-27500 GCA_017312705.2 Penaeus japonicus
CTGGTGGAAATGTAGGGCTGTGTGGGTAAGTATGGGTAAATGGAGAGAGAGAGAGAGAGAGAGAGAGAGAGAGAGAGAGAGAGAAACAGGCAGGCAGACAGACAGACAACAGATAGACAGACAGACAGACAGACAGACAAACAGACAAACAGACAGACAGACGAACTGACAGACAACACGAAAAAGAGAAAATAGATGGAGGGAGGGGTAAGAAAGGTAGAAATAGAAATGGAAAGGGAGGGGATTCAAGTTAAATAGCTGCAAATTAGAGGAGAGCCATGTTAAAAGTTGCATCACCAGCTCCGGAATGGAAATCGTTCCAATGAATGTCCTTCGAAGAGCTCAAGGACAATGCAATCTGCCTTGCAATTTCTGCTAATTCCCCGACGAGAGCCATGCACAGAAACAGCATAAAAAGCCAAGGTGTAAATCCATCCCGATGTCCTGTAATACATGCCCTTAAATGCATCTATATCTTGCAAAAGAGAACTTGCTTACCAAAATATAACCACATAAGTTGCGCGCGGAACAGCACTTTGGGATCCTATAATTTCATATAACAGTGGAATGGATGTTGTAGCAGTTTACCATCAACGGGTCTTCACTCATCGATAATGTTACCCGGACATAGTAAATGGTTGAAATTCACGGGGTTACGGACTCATTACGCTCTACATTTTGATTGCGAAGGTTTCCCGCCGTTCCGCCCATCTATAGGACGCTACTTTTCATCACGTACGGCACGATGTTCAGCTATGTTGCGTCTTGCTGTAGTGGAACATGGATGTTGTTTTTGGATGTGGTTAATTGTATTGATTTTTTTTATTGCGAACTTTACGACTGATTGTTGAACAGATAGGGAGAAAGAGAGAAACGTGTAAAAAGTCGTAATGTAAATGCACAAATGATGAATAAATAAGTAGTAACGGGAATGAAATAAGATCCAAATAGAACAGCAAAGAGAAAAGAATTGTCTTGATAGTGGGCGATGATGAATGTTAAGATCGAACGACTTATATTTACATTTTGATTTTTAAATGTCAGACTCTGTGCGCGCGTGTGTGTATCTCTTTCACAAAAACTTGCACCGATAAATTCTAAGGCTTATTTTAACCAAGGATTTTCAGGGTGCATTTCACAACTCATTCCATACTTAAGGAAATTAATGATACAGTAACATCGAGGAGGCTGTTGAAACCGCTGGATATTCTTTGAATTTGCATGTCACGAAGTCAAAAAAAGAAGATAAGAAGAAGAAAAAAAAGAAAAGAAAAGAAAGTCAAGGTATAAATCGAGAAACAATTTTGAGATGATCTTCAACTCTACTGAAAGAAAAATCCTGTTGTGTTCGTTGCTTTTGTGAGCCTGTTTATGATAGTTTGGTTTACGAGTTGATGTTTGGCGGTGTGTGTGTGCGTGTCATGACTATTGCCTCGATAGCGCACAAGTGTTTGTTGCAGCCACAGTGTTTACGACCTGTCTCGGGGTGCACACCCTCGCTTGCCCCCCACCCTCTTCCCTCCTCTCTCCTCCCCTCCCCTCCCCTCCCCTCCCCTCCCCTCCCCTCCCCTCCCCTCCCCTCCCCTCTCCTCTCCTCCCCTCCCCTCCTCTCCCCTCCCCTCCCCTCCTCTCCCCTCCCTTCCCCTCCCCTCCCTTTCCATTCACGCTCGTCGCCTGTCCCTCCTTTTCCTCACTTTTATTACTCTCATATCGTTCACCTTCCCTTTCTTGCCTTACTTACCCTCCCCTGGCCTACCTTCCCTTCACTGGCCTACTCTCTCTCCCATGACTTATCTTCCCTCCCCAAGCACACCTTTCTTTTCCTGATCTACCTTCCCTCCCCACGCTTACCTTTCCTCCACTGGCCTACTTTCCCTCCCCTGGCCTACCTACTCTTCACTGGCCTACTCTCCCTCCAATGACCTATCTTCACTCCACTAGCCTGCTTACCCTATCCTACCTTTCCTCCTCTGATCTACCTTCCCTCTACTAGCCTACCTTCCCTCCACTACTTTCTCTCCGCTTGACTACCTATTCTCCACTGGCCTGCCTTCCCTACCCCTGGCCCAACTTCCCTCCACTGACATACCTACCCTCCGTTAGCCTACCTTCCTTCCACCGGCTAACCTACCCTCCACTAGCTAACCTTCCCTCCACTAGCCAACCATCCCTCCAATATCTAACATATCCTTCCCTGTCATACCTTCTCATTAGTGGCCTACCTTCCCTCCACTGGCCTACCTTCCCTCCACTGGCCTACCTTCCCTCCACTGGCCTACCTTCCCTCCACTGGCCTACCTTCCCTCCACTGGCCTAGAGAGAGAGAGAGAGAGAGAGAGAGAGAGAGAGAGAGAGAGAGAGAGAGAGAGAGAGAGAGAGAGAGAGAGAGCGAGAGCGAGAGAGCGAGAGCGAGAGAGCGAGAGCGAGAGAACGAGAGCGAGAGAGATAGAGAGAGAGAGAGAGAGGGAGAGAGAGAGAGAGCGAGAGAGAGCGAGAGAGAGAGCGAGAGAGAGAGCGAGATAGATAGATAGATAGATAGATAGATAGAGAGATAGAGAGAGAGAGCGAGAGAGAGAGAGCGAGAGAAAGAGCGAGAGATTGAGCGAGAGAGAGAGAATTAGTTGGGCAGAGATATTTCTATTTTTAACTGATTTCCTTTTTCTTATTCCCCATCTCTCAATCTTTCTATCGATAATGATAGTTGTATTAATGATAATGACAATTATGAAAATAATGATGATGACAATGAGAATGATTATGCTAATGATAGTAATGATAATAATCATGATAATGGTCATGATAGTTATAATGGCATTACTTATGATGATAGTTATGATGATAATAATCGCAATGGTAAAAATGATAGTAATGATAACAATGATAATAATGATACATCAACAACAAAAATAATGATAGCAATGGTAATGATAACGATACTAATTATGATGCTGAAACTAATGATGATAATGATAATAACAACATCAATTATAATTATTAAATTAATTATGGTAATGATCAGGATGATAATGATAGTAAGAATAATAACAACGGTAGTGATAATGAAAATAATTATTACATTATCAATATATTAATCATGAAGATAATAATGAGAATGATTATAGTAATAACGATTATAATGATACTAATGATAGGGATGATGAAGATGATAATAATAATGGTAATAATATCAATGATAATAGTGATAATGATAATAATGATAATAATCATGATAATGATAATAATGATAACAATATAACAATGATAGTAAAGATGATGATAACAATATAACAATTATAGTAAAGATGATGATAATAACATTTGTTGTAATAATAACGATAACAGTAATAGTGATGATGATAATAATAGTAATAGTGATAATTATAATGATAATAATGATAATAATAATGATGATAATAATGATGATGATAATAATAACAATAATAGTAATAATAATGATAATGATAATAATAATAATAATAATAATAATAATAATAATAATAATAATAATAATAATAATAATTATTATTATTATTATTATCATTATTATTATTATTATCATTATATTGATAGTGATAATAATGATAATAATAACAATAATAATAATGAATAATAATGATGATAATAATGGTAAAGATAGCAATAGTAATGAAATATGCACGAGGAGTCCTATCATCAGCAACCAAAAGAAATCTTAAATTCAACTTCTCTTTGCACTACACATATCATGACTGGGAAAAAAATGTACATATAAAAACTGACTTGACGAGATTACCAGCAATAGATGAATCTTAAGCATTTCCATAAAGAAAACATCCTATTTACTACATTCCTATTCAGCGCATGGCCCTACCTCTCTCTCTCTCTTCCTATTTCTCGGAATTCTCTCATATCATCTATAATAAAAGAATCTTAATACAACAAAACAAAGTCATAGTAACTAAAGATATAAAAGATATAAAAGATATAAGCATTCGAATGACTATCAAATTTTCGCAGTGCGCATCGCTCTGCGCTTCTCTTCCCAGACATAAACAAACAGACGACACAACAAGAGGGCGACGATGGCGGCTGTCACTTCGAAGCCAATCCTCTTTTTGGAGGAAAATCAGTGTAAGTTTCGGTGTTTGGTTGTTCTGTGAGTCACCCTTCTTTATTATTTGAATTTTATAAAGGATGGTGTTGTTTTTTGGGTGGAATATGTAACTAGACTATGGAAGGAAGGGAGGAATAATGGCGAAGTGTATATTACGAACCTCTCGGGTTTTGATTATTTGTCGAAAAGAGTGTTAGTATTGCTGGGAAGCTGTAGATTATGGATCAAGGTTTAGGAATGCCATGTGTGAAGGATTAGTCCTCCCTTTGCAAGTAAATCAGATTTCAGTTCAATGTGTATAGTAATTGATCTACTATTCTTGTTTTGAATAGGGTGATATAGATATTTGTTTGTATACTTTGATTTTATGTGATAAATCACACACACACACACACACACACACACACACACACACACACACACACACACACACACACACACACACACACACACACACACACACACACTTATTTATGTATCTCTATATCTCCGTGTATCTCAATATCTATATATATCTATATCTAGCCTATTTGTAAATATCTGTCTGTATATAACCATTATTTATTCTTTGATGTTAATACAGTTTTGAACATTCATATAGCACAGAAATATACAGTGCATGGAATTAATGGATTGATTGATTCTCAAGAACTTTTGTTTTTAGATATAACTCTATCACTCTGAGAGTAAATGAATTAAGAAATTGATTTGAAAAATACAAAACTAGCATGAATGTTCAAAATAGTACTGTGTGATGTTAGAACAAATATTTATTGTTTAAGTTCAGCAATGCCATAGTCTCTACTCATAATTCTCTAGAAAAGGCAAACATTAACTTTGAACCTATGATTGTGTAAATATTAATAAGAAAATAAGGTAAGGAACATAAAAAACAACACTATTAGTT
>BOPN01001388.1:32500-37500 GCA_017312705.2 Penaeus japonicus
CAATTGCAAAATATTTTTAGCAGTAGAGTAACTATGTGATTTAGCAAGTGGAGAAATGTTTAATTGTTACTGATGTGTATTTGTATGTTTATAATTTTAAGGTTTAAATTTAAAGATATACACCATATCAATATATGACAAAAAAGTCTCTTTACTGACTTGAAGACTTACAAAAGATTTTGATAGTTCTGCATTTAAAACTGGAGTAATAACCATTTAATAAATTAGATATAGTGTATTATGCCTTCTTTGAAATATATATTCACAACAGTTTTTCATGGATAGATAGGTAAATAGATGAATAGATAAGTAGGTGGATTGATAGACATATAGATAGAAAAATAGACAGACAGACAGACAGACAGACAGACAGACAGACAGACAGACAGACAGACAGACAGACAGACAGACAGACAGACAGACAGACAGACAGACAGACAGACAGACAGACAGACAGACAGACAGGAGTTTTGAAAATTATTTTATGATATGATTGTCTTTCAGTTTGATGTTTAACCTTCCATTGAATTCCAGGTTTTGTGACCCGGAGGAATGTTGGAGAAGGAAATAAGTACGCAGCATATGTGGCTGAGGTGGCACCCCAAGGAGGAGTGTTTTCCCTCAACATCGATTGCTCTCGGCAAATCTTTGTAAGAGAGATTAGATATGTTTTTTTTTGTTTTATTTTAAGGGGGGTGTGGGGATTTGTGGTCAAAATAGGAAATGATCATTTGTGATAGTTTTTATTGTGTGTTATTGTTTTATTATTGTTTTGTATCATTTCCAGCTGGAATTTTTACACACTGAAGAAAATGAAAAGCCGCTTGGAGATAGTTGGATAGCAAAGCTGCTCGTGTTTGTTCACAGGGAATGTAAGTTGTTATGGGTTCTTATGATGTGGTCTTTTGGCATATACCATACTCTATATTTGATATAAAAATACTTTGTTCATATATTGATGTGATTTTTGGTGATATGAATGTATTTTAGAATTATTTCTGATGCTTGCTTTGATTTGCTTGATAATTATGTATATCAGTTGAAAATGAAGAGGCTCATGTATGCCTGTCATAACCTGTAGAATTATATTTTTGTCATAAGATATAAATATTCATTGAATTAATGTCTATGTACTCCTCTAAATTGCAGCTATTGCCATTTACTCATTCCCATTGAGTCTGAAAGATGGAACATCGTGGATTGTGGACGACCAGCCCCTCACAGAGTCCGTTGTGCGTTCTTTTGTGTGGGCCCAGTGGGAACCTCGTCACAATCACCTGTATTACTTACACTACAGACCTCCACCTGAAGTTGGGCTAACACTTGGATCATGTACGTTTTAAAAATATTCTTACATTCTTATACATATTTGTTTGCCAACTCTGAAAAGTGTAAATGGGTCATAAGAAATATATCCAATTTTTTTCTATATTGTGTATTTCTTATCTGTTCTAGATGAAAAGCTATTATAAGTTTCATTGATATTTTGAAGCTATATGCTGAGTATGCAATTTATACACCACTTTCCAGCCAAATGTCTTGGAGAGAAAGATCTTTGAGTAGAGGCTGCATTCATCACTAGGGTCACAGGATGGAGTAGACTGGAGGAGCTAGCCTTTTCAGAGTCATTTAGCCAGCTGTAAATATTCACACTGGAGATGAGTCTTTGGTGAATCTACAGTACTGTAATTAGCCATGTTGTGAAGCTCTGGGGTTTCTGCAAACAGAAAATGTCCCAGATGTGTGGAAGAGCACTGTATAATTCTTTGTAAAGAACTGTTACGCATACCAAAACAGAAAAGATTAAGATACATGAAAACTAGCATACCCGTGATTTTGTTCATTTTGTTTTTGAAGATACTAACTTCATAAATTTTCTTTTTTATTTACTTTTAACCTTTTACAATTGAGGTTTTATGATACACTTTGTTTGAAAATGAAGTGCATGTGTCCTTTGAATATCCTTGGAAATTTAATTATTCTTTTGATAACTAATGATGTGCATGATATTAGACCATTAACAAATAGTTAAGTAAGGCAGTGGTTCTCAGACTCAAGGTAATTATCCCAAATGAAATAAGAACTACATTTGGCTATGGAAGTAGGAGTAATAGCTATAATTGGCAGGGGAATTATCAGAGTGAAGTGAGATGGGGGCCAGGTGCTATTGTCATCTCTTGATGCCTCCAAAGTATGGTGTTAACTAAGAACCAAGTCTATAATAATGCTGTAAGTGCTGAACTGCACTAGAATTGTATGCATAAAATTTTGTAATTACATTTGCAAACTTGTGATTTTTATATTAAAACCCTGCTGAATGGAATGAATTTGTTAGTATATTTTTAAAACTTGTGCTTTGCAAAAAAAGACTTGATTGAATAAAAAGTAAAAAGTAAAATTTAATACAGGACTACTTTGAACATGTCAGATCTAGAAAACAGTTTGAGAATCACTGTAGTATGGTGTTTATTGACCCATATTTTTTTATGTTATTAAATGATTTTCTTATTAATCAGTTGATGTTGTAAATCTACTAATGATAATGGAGTGGAAAATTATCACATACTTTTGATTATAAAATTACCAGTAATATAGACTTTGTCCTGTATATAAGGAGTAACAGACTTATGAAAATCATTATAGATTTACAGATTTACACTTACAAGTTCAAAAAGTCATTTGATGATATTAGAAATTAGACCTATGTTTTTATGGATGATGTAAGTATGATAATCAGTAGCTTGTTGTTCATGTAATGGTTTAGATAGATATTGATAGTATTTTATATACTTAAAAATTCATATAAAATAATCTTCAGAAAAGATGATACCGTAACAAAGAATACATTGTATTGCATTTATTAAATACATTTCCTTCTTGTGTACACAATACTGTCCATTTCAGGTGAATCAGAGGAAGACGAGATGCGACCTCGTCCAATGCTCACAGCCCTGCAGTTCCACCCTAATAAACCTCATGAGACTGTGGTATGTTGAATGGCCATCTAAATTATAAATTTTGGAGCAAGCATTTAACTAAACTGATTCATTACTGTCATATTGTTTTGGAAATTCTGGTGTGATAAAGAGAGGCTGTTTGTTACATTTAAAGTTTTATTTATTTTGTGTCTTACATTAATGAGTTTGTGAAGGTTATCTACAGTAACTTCAATTTTATAGCATCTTTCATGATGAAATATTTTTATTAATTTATAGATAGGACTAACTTATTTACCCATTCACACCGGGGCTTATATTTGCGTAATGCCACTCCCGCCGGCTAGATAACAATTGTGTGCAGTGACTAAGTGCGAGATTTCTCCCAGTGGGATGCTGTGCTATGCCTCTATGTTTATATACATATATAACGATGCAAACCATTGTATAAGATTATATCCAAAGTGCAATGTACTCATTTGCTAAGTTTTTATGAACTGAATTTTTTTTGTCAGCTGAATGTTCCACTAGAACTCTCGGGGTTAGAACATTCCCCAATGGATCTCAGTGGAGACTATCGAGATCAAGGTTTGCTACACACTGCAGGAGATGCCTGGCTTGATCTCCGTGTTGTTACATCACCCTCTGGAGCTGTCTGCATCTGCCATCATTATATATACAAGGTGAAGAGTTGAATGTAGCTTTAATCTTTTCCTAGATGTATTGAGATTACCAGATTTATTTCGGACTCTGAGAAATTGTCTTGATCATCTGGTCATATTTTTCAGTGGACTCAGTTTTTAACACAATTTTAGATATTACTATTGTTTTTTGGATGAAATTTAGCTAAAGATTGACCTTGTATCCAGGAAGTATCTTATCTTTCCATCCATATTTTTCTTCAGTCAAGGCTGGCTGAGACCCCTGCTGATCCAGAGAGTTGTGCTGTGTATTTGGCATATTCTGTCACACTTCTGCATCATGGCTGTGTCCTGCATACAGTGGTACCGGGAGTACCTTGGGGCCACGCACACTCTGCCCTCCCTACGTACTCACTGTTTGGAGGTGAGTTCCATGCCTGAATGGTATTTGTAGATGGTTTTCATTGACCTCCAGTACCTTTACTGTAGATTGTGTGCTGAATGGAAAGGGTACCAATACTGATCTCTTCTGAGCCTTTGTATTAGGATTTTGATGAGCTTCCCTTTATTTCAGATCATTACTTGCTGGTGATTGTGCCAGGGGTGTGTATGCACATGCTGGATATTGGCCTAGACCACATGCCCAACAACCACATTGTTACCACACCTCCACCGCAGCTTTTACCCAATGCACAACTCTACCAGGTTTGAAATTTGTCCAATCTCGGTAAAAGTAAGGTGAAGTAAAGTAAAAACAAAATCATTGGTTTGATATATAATCTCATGGTTGTAAACACTCCATCTATTTGTTTTCTTTGTTTTCTTACTAGTCTACAAACTCATGAAAAAGAATTAAGATTGATATTTTTGTGGGAACACAATTAATTTTAGATGGTTAGTTGATTTTAGAGCGTAATTATTTTGCAATTTTATTATTCAGTTGTTGGTTCTGTTGTAATAAAAGAGATATTTGCTTAAAGAATATCAAACCAAAATAGTGAAATAGAACAGCTAATGTTAACACAAGTCTTTAGAAACTCTTATAGTTATATAAAAAGATGCTAAATGATGCAGCTCTGTCCGACAGTTTTTTTCACTTTTTTATGATATTTTAAGATGAATTGCCACATCACAGAAAGTAAGTGTATGATATTAAATTTTTTAAAAGGCTTAGATTTTCAATTTTTATGTCAAGAAAACAGTGTGTAAGTGCCAAGGCAGCTCGACCATATAAAAAAAAAAATCTTTTGAATCTCATGCACAAAAAATGCCAAGTAAATATAAAGAAGAATATATTTGATTTCAGATTTGTGGAAAGAAAGTCATCTCAGGGCGTAGCATGACTTTTGTCGACGGAGTGAACCAGATGTTGGTTGAGGTGCGGGTCACAAAGGAGTCCCTCTTCTCGCTCTTCAAATGCTCG
>BOPN01001388.1:42500-45000 GCA_017312705.2 Penaeus japonicus
AAAAATCTGAAACACCCCCAAAAATGGACTGCCAAATTCTATAAAATATCTAGGTATATGGTCTCTACTCCTAAGGGGCCTCCAACTCACAGTTCATGCACAAACTGTAGGGAAGAGATGTGAAAAAAGACAAAAATTAGTGATTTAAAACTATAAAAGGTTTTAAGCTTATGATTTTGCTTGAAAAGGAGAACAAGTGATATGTCTTGACTACTCACAACAAAATGATTGTTAAATATATTTTTGGAACATTCAAACTTACCTTAGTATCACACACAGTTGTCACACATAACAAAGTAGTGGTTGGGACAGGCAGGCAGACAGCACCCATTTCTAATAACTTCCTATTCAAATCTACTTGGGTTATGATGTGTGCCATTTGTAAACTATGATCGCCTAACTTCAATCACCATTTTCTGTGGGTGTTGCCTTGCCTCCTTGCAGCAGGGAGTGCCATGTAAGAATTAAGAGGCAAGTTGTAGCAGGTACTGGGACATGATGTAACATTGCAGAACAAGCAGTATGCTGTGCATTAAATGTTTTTTGTAATCAAATAAACTGAAAGTCACTCCATGACATACTACCAGTTTGCACTGACTAAGATTTACAATGTCAACATAAGTAATACTCTATCAAGGCATTTTATCAACAGAAGAAAAACAATAGGAAAACATTAGAAATGAACATATGCTTTTTGGGATGGAAGGTCATCCTCTATTACAATTACCCACAGGCTGAATATATAGTATGAAAAAGCAGTCTTAAAAAAATACACATGAGTATTGAGAGTGGGAATCCACACCATCAATAGAGTGTTCAGAATTCTAAAAAAAAATCTTTTGTTTATACAAATGAAGGTAACCATGCTGTAGATTATGTCAACTTGATAAGCATGAATAAAGGTCTCAGTTTAGGTACAGGAGTAAATAAAAAGCTTCCTTCAAACAGGCTCCATCTCGGCACTAGTTATTATCACTTGTACTTTTACGTATATATACAGAAAATAGAAAAATATGTAACTTCCTTATCCTTTATAAGCCTCAAATATATAACATAATTAATCTACTATACTTTATTTATAGTGTTTGATAAAATTTGTTTCTTGGACAAAGGAATGATATTAGCAGATAAATTGACAAAGAAAATATAATGTTAAATTTAACCTAGTCCAATATTTCACATCACATGCTTAAAAGATAGTTCATACCAAGAAGAAATAGAGCTGCAACCTAAATTGAAGGCAGCAACTAGACATTCATTCATACAACAACGGATGACCAGAGCACACTTAAGAAATTCTCATGGTACTCTATAAATCACAAAAAGGAAATTGCCAGAAAACCTTTTTGTGCTATTTATGACAAGATGTACATGTATTTTAGATACACAAGTTTGAAATCTCCAACTGGCAGGAAGACATGATATGTTAGTGTGACATGATATGAAATCTCTCTTTGATGAATGCTGGATGTCACAATCACCCCTGATTGCAGAAATTGCTAGATGTTACGGTTATTGGGTTATTATCGTATGAGCAATACCCAATTATAACTTGTCTGTGTACTTTTAGCCTCAGTCCACCCTATAATATATTTATATTTATATATATATATATATATATATATATATATATATATATATATATATGTATATATATATATATATATATATATATATATATATTAACATATGTATATTTATTTGTATGTACATATATACACATTATTTTTGTGTGACTTTGATAGCTTTTTTCTCATGGAAGTTATAATTAATTGCCTTTTTTTTAAGCATTCCTATATTTTCTTAATAGTAATAAATAACAGACTAACTTATCATTTCAGAACTTGAGGGAATTAAGTATGTACTGCCTGAAGCATTTTCCTCATGAATCTCCCATGAGGGTCCATGCAGTTGCTAGCAAATATGTGTGTACTCAGCTTCAGGTAAGTTGGCATTTATTTATTATAAAAGTTTTGAATGGCAAGGAAACTATGATTGAAAAGATCTTGACTTATTTTTTTTCATTGGTCTTTCACTCTAGTTGTGGTGGGAGCCAGTTCTAAGAATTATGTTATGCCTAGAATATCAGCATGTTACTTCAACATTTTTGTGTTTATTAGATATTTTTAAAATCACAAAGGAGAAAATAGTTGTCAAGTATATAAAGTATCTGACATTTGGAAAGAAGATGATACTCAATGTTATAGTAATTTCTTTCAATTTTCCAATGTGTTTCAGGTGTCGCGAAGACTTTGTTCAATCCTGTGTTCATCTCAGACGCTTGTACCTACAGAGAAGAGTGAAAAAGGTTTTACTTTCATGTAAGTTACCTAATTTAAGGATACATGGAATATATTATTAAATGTTATAGTTACCAGCCTTTTACTCTTTAAGAATGTGTTTACTTTAATTGATATACGAATGGCATATGAACTTGTTTCAAAGACTTTTATTTAACTTCTTTTAAATTCTTATAAGACAAATATTATTTCATTCATGT
>BOPN01001388.1:52500-60000 GCA_017312705.2 Penaeus japonicus
GTGAACGGGTGTCATGACAATACATGATGCAGGAGCTTTGGCCTGACGATGGGTGTCGTGATGTACATGATGTTTGGGGATATTGGATCGCTGTGCTATTTTATTGTGCTATGAGTTAGGAGTGAGTGATGATGGCAATTGCAGACATAATTACTATAATTACTGTAATATTAAGCAAACCAAACATCCAAAACCTAGATGGTACCACTTCTTCTAGCACTAGCAGGAGAGAGAACCTTGAATGGCACTCATCCTAAGATTCAAATTATGTTGCTTCAAGCTGCCTCGCTCTAAAACAAAACCTATCCTGGAGACTGGGCAAGTGAATTTATCCCCGTCTGCAATGGGTTAATATAGCAAAGCATTGTCAGTGCCTTAGGCCACACATTATGCAATATCTGTGCTTTACACTCTCTCTCTCTCTCTCTCTCTCTCTCTCTCTCTCTCTCTCTCTCTCTCTCTCTCTCTCTCTCTCTCTCTCTCTCTCTCTCTCTCTCTCTCTCTCTCTCTCTCTCTCTCTCTCTCTCTCTCTCTCTCTCTCTCTCTCTCTCTCTCTCTCTCTCTCTCTCTCTCTCTCTCTCTCTCTCTGTCCCTTAGCACCAATAAGTATAAAGTTAATAATTCTCTTTCAGCAACTTTGTCAACTGAGTACCAGAGGGACTTGCCTCGAGGGTGTAAAGGAAAGGAAATGGAGAAAGAGATGGAGAAGAAGAATGACAATGATGATGATGATGTCGATGACGACAATGACAATATAGCAACAGTGATAGCAATATTAATGATAACAGTAACAATAATAATATCACTGATAATGATAATGATGATCATAATGATAATGATGGTAATGATGATTGTGATAATAATAATAAGTATAATAATAATAATAATAATGATAATGATAATAAAAATAATGATAATGACAATAAAAATAATGATAATTGTTATTATCACAATAGAAATGAGGATGATAATAAACTTAGTAATAATGATAATAACATCAATGATAAAAATGATAATTATAATGATGATAAGAAAAAAAGGTTGGAAAAGAGAGAGACTGACGCTTCAGTACTTAAGAGCTTTGATGAGCTATTCCACCTACTTATAAATTTCTCTATTAACTTGTCATTCTCCCTAACATGCAGGTAGTTCTTATCGAAATCATATTTGCCGAACATTGGAATATTTCGCAGGAGTTTTTATCCGGTAAGTGACCTGCTAGGAACACTTACTCTAAAATTCAGCAAGAAATAGAAGGAATTCGTTATATATATATATATATATATATATATATATATATATATATATATATATATATATATATGTGTGTGTGTATATACATACATATATATATATATATATATATACATATATATATATATATATATATATATATATATATATATATATATATATATATATTTTTTTTTTTTTTTTTTTTTTTTTTCTGCTGATTCTCTACATGGAACAGGGAATAAACAGACCTGTCCCTCTGGAATTCTCAGCCTATGAATTATTGGGGGCAAAGGACTGTATGTACAGTATGTCAATTAGATATTGTTGTAAAGCAATTCATTGAAGTAAAGGCTTATGTTGTCCCTATACCTCTCCGCTTGGTCCATATACTCATCAATTTTGCCTCAAATTGTAAACAAAAGCTAGAGCTCCCGCATACAAGGCCAGATCTAATTATTGTCGACCCGTGTGGTTTGCACTATCATCACGGGGCCAAAAGAGAAACAGATCATTGGGACAAATCTAAAAAAAAGAAAAGAAAAAAAAAAAAAAAACTGCCCCTGTTTCCACTTCTTGCCAACCGGTCATGGCGTCGTCTACATATCTTATTTTCTCACATTTTGACAACAGCTTCGGTCACATAAGATCATCCAGAACACATCGTTTCCTAGAGATAAAGAGTATGCATGGATCCTCTCCTAACTTTCGGATTCAGCTTCGTACAAAAGAAAGCAGTTAATTTTCTATCTCGTCCTAACAACTAACCTGAGAAAACACTCATACGTTCCTAATTTTCCTTCATCTTTCCTGTTCTCCATCAGACTATCAGCTATTTCTCATACCAATTAAACAATGACACAAAGCACTACCTAAGTGGACTTACCAGGATCAGCCACCAGTAATACTTGACAATTCTGATTTACTATCCGATGTCTCAGTCATGCTATGCCTTTTTATTTCGGATCGACGACTAAATCCGATTCACTTGATTTCCGTAATCAAATTTTCTGTGCTCTTGTCATATCTTTTTGTAGCCTTTTTCTACCGTACCTATTGTTTTTATTTTTCACCTCAGAGATGGTGCACTAAGTTTCTTGAATTAATATTGTAACCACCGGCCTTCTTGCCGTCCCTTGCTCACGACCATTCGCGCGTAGTTTTTTTTTTCTTGCGTGTTCGCTGGTCACTCTGCGCTCACATGGCGGTGATTAAGATTCAATCGGCCTCCCGTTTATCCCGTCCTCGCGTCCAACAGGCTTTCAGATATCGTTCTATTTTTGGCATCTTCAGGATGACAAGAGTGACGCACTTTATTACTCGAATCACGTATGACGAACTTACGTGATTCCCTTGTTTGTCAGACGTTTCATTTCGTAGACCCGCCGGTTTCTTACTGCATGGCGTGTTCGGTGGTTTCGCTTCCGGGCTGTTGTTTAGGGACAACACGCTGGACTGACTACTTGGGTGCGTAAAATCCGTACTAGTGACCCATTATATCTTTCTGCCAAACCGTTTGCACTTGAGTGATTTGGAGTCTCCTAGTATAACCTATTTCCCATGAAAAACTGCTGCCATTATCCCTCACCACGCATTCTGGCGCCTCGAACACAGCCACTTGTTTAGCATACGCCTCGGCAACTTCTCGTGCCTTCTAATAGCTTAAAGTTGCCCCAATAACGTATCTTGCAAAGGCGTCCATTTCAGAAGGGATATACATATTTTCACTTTTGATTGTAGAAATCTAATCAAACTTGAGTGGTTTGTGGGAAGGTCGGGTTATTACAGGATACCTTAGAAGTAATCGACAGAGAAGTCTATCCCCCTCCCCCCCCTTAAATTAAATATTGCTACGGTAAGAGGCAGCCTTAGTTAGATGTCAAAGTCATCTTTCAAATATTTCTTCCCCGTTTCTTATCCTCATTTTAGGTGACAGCCATTTCCCTTTAATTAATCCCAAACCAGGCTCACTACTCGGAATAAGTGGACCGATAGCACTTCCTTCTAACCTGATGTAAGAGACCGCATCAACTACCTCGCAACTCCCCCGCAAGGTATGCAACTCAGGAACTTATAATCGCCATCAACGTAACCTAACATATAGTTTTTTTTCGCACAATAGATATAGTTCAAGAGTCAATGGATTTGTTAGAATCATTACTTTATAAGTAACCAGAATCGGTCGGTTTACCGCTACTAACCCATATGTTATAAAGGGAGCTTCACGTTCAATAATACTGTAACTCATCTCTGCGTTACTCATTATCCCCGAAACGAAAGATGAGTCTCAACTCTTCTGGTTGATCTTCCTGTTGCACAACGCCACCAACAACATTACTGTCGTTAGTGGTGAGTGAGAAAGGCCGAGAGAAGTCGGGAACAAGCACAACTTTTTTAAAATAAAAATTGCAACTTTAATCATTACGAGACTTACCTCAGCTTCATCATTTCAGTCAATAATCCTTGGAGGTTCCTCGCCTCCATTCTCTATCCTTGTCAGAGCATACAAGTGTTGAGGGATCTAGATAAAAAGTTAAAAATACGATAATAATTTGGTAAGGCCAAACCGGAGTGCATTTCTTTTTTTTATAAGTTTAAGTGGTAACTTTGCCTTACCTGGGCGATTTACTACCTCTGTTATACATACACATGAATACTCATATACTCTCTCTCTCTCCTCTCCTGTCTCTCTCATCCCCCTCATTTCTCTCCCTCTCCCCTCCCACCTCTCTTTCTCTCTTTTTCTATCTCTCTCTCTCCCTCTCCCTCTCCCTCTCCTTCTCCCTCTCCCTCTCCCTCTCCCTCTCCCTCTCCCTCTCCCTCTCACTCTCCCCCTCTCTCTCTCTGTCTTTCTTTCTCTCTCTCTCTCTCTCTCTCTCTCTCTCTCTCTCTCTCTCTCTCTCTCTCTCTCTCTCTCTCTCTCTCTCTCTCTCTCTCTCTCCTCCTCGCCTCTATCTGTCTCCCCCCCTCTCTCTCTCACCTCCTCCCCTCTATATGTCCCCCCCCCCCTCTCTCTCTCTATCTCTCTCTCTCTCCTCCTTCTCCCCTCTATCTGTCTCCCCCCCTCTCTCTCTCCTCCTCCTCCCCTCTATCTGTCTCCCCCCCCCTCTCTCTCTCACCTCCTCCCCTCTATATGTCTCCCACCCCCTCTCTCTCTCTCTATCTCTCACCTCCTCCCCTCTATCTATCTCTCTCCCCCCCTCTCTCTCTCCTCCCCTCTATCTGTCTCTCTCTCTCTTTCACGAGAAAAATCGAGAAACGCTTCCACATGCTTTACCATTATGTTTGTGTCGATCATTGCTTGATGCACTCTGCAAGTGACTGCAAATTGAATTCGCCCGTCCAGAAAGGGGTTTTTGAAACGTCTTGCAAAGCGGGGAGATTGGATCAAAAGTTGTGTATTCGAGGCTGAAGACATTTCTATATTTTCGTTTGTCATCGTCATCATTATCAGTGTTGTTTAGTTATTATCATCGTCATTTTTGTTTTTGTTATTATGATTATTCTTATTATCAACGTTATCTTTATCATGATGATTGTTGTCATTGTTATCGTAATCATCATCTTAATTATTGTTATTATAATCATAATCCTCATTTTTAGCATTAGCAATGTTGTTTTAATTGTCGTTGATAATACCTCTATTATTATGATTTTTACGGTTGTCATTAACGTAATCAACAGTGTGTGTGTGTGTGTGTGTGTGTGTGTGTGTGTGTGTGTGTGTGTGTGTGTGTTGTGTGTGCGTGTGAAAGAGAGAGAGAGAGAGAGAGAGAGAGAGAGAGAGAGAGAGAGAGAGAGAGAGAGAGAGAGAGAGAGAGAGAGAGAGAGAGAGAGAGAGAGAGAGAGAGAGAGAGAGAGAGAGAGAGAGAGAGAGAGAGAGAGAGAGAGAGAGAGAGAGAGAGAGAGAGAGAGAGAGAGAGAGAGAGAGAGAGAGAGAAATGTACTCCAAATCCACGTGGTGATATACTAATACCACGTGGTCACAATATGCTACAAGGAAGAAAGCTAGGTTTGACCTAGCTTGGCCTCACCCTCACTCATGCACTCACTACTACCAGTCAGTCAGTCAGTAACTTTCTCTCCGACAGGGAGCAGTAGCTACCGCTCCTCCCGCCTCTGCCGTGAGACAAGTAGACATCACAGTATTACCTTTGTCGTTATCCACCGATGAAGGAATTAAGAACCACCTGTCTTTGGCTTAAGATCCTTTTATGACACAATCTCAGAGAGAGAGAGAGGGAATGTGAGAATGAGAGAGAGGGATAAGAGGAGAGAGACAGAACGAAAGCGAGAGAGAGAGAGAGAAAAAACTACACTCCATTTGGAGAAACCTCTTCAGCAAGCGGTCTCCCATTCCACACACATGCATACACAGGAACAACACCCCTGTCGGCTGCCACATATTCAATCAGAGGAAACCTTTCTGGCTCAAATGAAATCCGTGAAATACACGACAACCCACGGCTTCTAGAAAAAGGAAAAGAGAGGGAGGTGTTTGGGTCATTGGACTGATAGAATAGAGAAAAATGTATGATTGAGACTGAATCACTTCACAGCTCAAGAGATGTAGTTGACATGTGTCGAATTATTTCGTACTCTGAATTCCAAGTAATTGTATATAAATCCGAGGACGAAGTAATCGAAACGCGTCAATTGCATATTGCATTTTCAATTGTCTTAATGAACTCAGTCCATGACTGATAGAACTTTACTTTATCACTCTTATACTATTTAGCCAAATTTTGGTATTTCCTTCTCTCAAAAGAGGAAGGAAGAAGAAAAAAAGGAAAGACTGAAAGAGCTACATTTTCCCTCGATATTTGCATGTTTGCAGACGTGTTCGCCAGTCAGTTTTGTGTACTGCCTCGTGTTCCCTTTTTCCTATTTTTGCGTGGAGGTAGGAAGAGAGAGAAGGAAAAAAATTGGACACAAAGAAAAAGATTCGGTTTTCCTTTCCTGCTCTCTCTCTCTCTCTCTCTCTCTCTCTCTCTCTCTCTCTCTCTCTCTCTCTCTCTCTCTCTCTCTCTCTCTCTCTCTCTCTCTCTCTCTCTCTCTCTCTCTCTCTCTCTCTCTCTCTCTCTCTCTCTCTCTCTCTCTCTCTCTCTCTCTCTCTCTCTCTCTCTCTCTCTCTCTCTCTCTCTCTCTTTCTCTTTTTTTTCTCTCTCTCTAACTCTCTCTCTCTTTCGCTTTATGGGGTTTTATCTCAAGGATTTATTTTCTGGCAACGGTTTTGTAGAGTGAGTGGGTATGCCAATTTGTGAATATAGAGAAGAAAAAAAAATGTTTTGTAGTTACACACACACTCACACAGACACACACATACACACACAAACACACACACACACACGCACACACACACACACACATACGTAATGTGTGTGTGTGTGTCTGTATGTATGTGTGTACATGTGTTCACATACATTCACCTATTGGTCTACCTGTGCACACACCACACACACAACACACACACACAAACAATATGTGTGTGTCTGTATGTATGTGTGTAAAATTTATTTTTTTCACATACATTCACCTATTGATCTACCCCCACAACACAAACACCCACACACATATATCTTCGAGACAAAATCAATAGAAAGCGAAATAACCCATAAAAATAAGAGCAGAGGAGCGGAAATAAAATCTACGACGGACCGTCTAACGCAAAGCCATTGTGGTTGTGACATATTTAGGGGTTTTATATATACAATATATACAATATATACCCCCGTCCTTCATCCATAAGGCTGATAACTCTACGACATCTGGCCCATTTGGCGACCCCGAAGACCTCATAGAGTCTTGAAGAATCAATTAAGAATCTGTTGGCTTGTCTCCGCCCTTCACCGAACCCATACAGAACCGTGCCAGGCGGAACTATAACTCTTGGGATAACGTCGAGGGGAAAAAGGTAGAGGGAAAAAAGGGAGAATGGAAAAGAGGGGAGGAAGGAGGAGATTTAAGACAGAAAATAGAAAGGAATTGGAAGAATAATGAGAGAGAAAGAAAAAAATGAAGTGGAAAACGGGAATTGATTGTGCCAAGAAATACTGTGGGTAACTAAACGAAATTATTCTGCATGTGTCTATGTGCGTATGTTTCAGTTTGAGTGTTTGTGTGTATTTATGCGTGTGTGCTTCTATGTATAGTATTCATCTATTCATATATCCATTCATCTATCGATCTGCCTACCAATCTATCTGACTATTTGGATCTTAATCTATCTTTACAGAAAGACCAATCTGTTAGTTGCATTACTCGGAT
>BOPN01001388.1:72500-75000 GCA_017312705.2 Penaeus japonicus
ACAACCCGTACCACCAACACGAAGGAAAAATAACAAATATTCAGTCGAATGTAAAGCTGCGTGACGAGAAATTTCACGCGTCCCTGCCTTTCTTGATTGACAGGAACACTGATGATATACTGCACAAATATTCGTATTGATAACACTCATTTACATAAGCTGGCTATAGTGCTTTTGAAGAGCCAAACCCACGTTGATGAAAGGAGTTAAAAAAAGGGTCGAACGGTCTTACCTCGCGCACATCCGTATTGAAAGTCCGTTTTGTTCACATAGCTATGGGTTTCAGTACCGTACTCGGAAAATCCCAAAGGAAATTACGCCTACATCTCATCAGCCTTGGATTTACAATTTAGTAGAAAAGGCGGGAGCCATCTTTGTGAAATTGCGTTTTTTTTTTTTTTTTTTTTTTTTTTTTTTTTTTTTTTTTTGTTTAATTTTCCTTTTTGTAAAGTTATTTGTTAATATTGTAATGAAATGCTGGCAATGAAATGTACACTGTGGCGGATGTCGAACTATTACTCTCTATAAATACAAACGCCCCTTGGTCAGTAGTATTATTGTCTCAACGGGGATATACTACAAGTGCTACCTTTGTCGATTTCCTCGACATTAGCATCACAATTGCGGGCATGACAATAGCTATGGATAATGACATAAATATCAGATATATAGTTCCTTCTGTCACTGATACTCAAGCAATTTAGTGATGAGGGAAGTGGCAGCTCCGTATGTTTATATTGTAATGTTTATACAATTTGTTTTACCGTTTTGTCTGTTCAGCACTTTCTTTACATGTCATGCAAAGAAATGGTTATTTATCCTACAAAGGAAGCAACTACATAATCTTGTATGGTCGCATGTTCCATACTTTATGATTTATGTGCCACATGCTTTCAATATGCTGGTGTATTAGACTGTTGACAACACAGTTGTGCATGGAACCAGCAATATTTGAGCTGCCACTTCCCTCATCACTAAATTGCTTGAGTATCAGTGACAGAGGATATACTGTAACATCACGAATGACATGTCATTATCCATAGCTGTTGTCATTGCCGCTTACCCGGTGGTCTAGCTGTGATGTCGAGGGGGGACGTCATTCACCTAAAGGTGGGGATGGGGGAAGGAAACTTTGTGAACACTGTTCCCGTTAAGGACAATATACTGCGATATGACGTTTGGTATTTATAGAGAGTAATAGTTCGACATCAGATAAATGCACAGTGAACATTTCGTATGTTTCATGATTATATAACATTTCATTACAATATTAACAAATGGCTTTAACCTCAACTACCATAGGTGAGCGGAAACTAAACACTTAATCTCCTCCCTCTAGTCTCCCTTCACCTGGTTTAAAACCACCTTTTTACTCCCTCCTTCTCCACCCTTCTTCTGTTGTGTCCATAAAATTTTAACCTTCATATGCTGTCATTCATAAAATTGCACCGTGAAAAATACATGACATAAAACAATATTTTTTGCGTGGGACATTTATTACGGTCAATCATGTCCTAGGTGAACACACACAATTTAGCACTTTCAGCGTCTAGTGACGTCGCCAACTTCAGACTGCAGCCATCACTAGTGTTTCGAGTCTTGGCTCCACGAATGTTTTATGACCTATTATTTACATTTGGTTTTCTTGGGATATATGGGGGAATATGTGACGAAAGTAATGCTATACAACATTCGATTCTGTGTCTCTTTAGCTCTTAATGATTTACAACATTATTGACGTGGATGCGAAGCAAATTTTCGAAACGGTTCGAATGCATGTCGACCTGCACTACCCTCGTTACTGCTCACTTCTTTATTGTAAACTTTAGACATTGGAGGCACTCAAACCTTCATATCTTTTCACACTACATTGGAATAATGTAACTGGTTATGACTATACCGATAATTCCTGATTGACAAACATATCCCTTTCTTATTTTATCACATCAACGTTACAGTTATGCCATGTGTATGGCTGTGCGCGTTGCCACGCCATTATAAAGACTCGCCGTCCAGAAAGGGGTGGGGACTCCACAGGCCCACACACACACGGACCCCCACGAACTTTTATGAGTGACTGTACCTCGTTGTCCCTTCACTCCTTCGCTAATTCCTTCTCGACTTGCGATTAATGACAATTATTAACAAACACGCAAAGCAAAAAAACAAAACAAAGGAATAAAGACAAAGAATAATAAAGATAAGAAATAATAAAAACAACCCGTACCACCAACACGAAGGAAAAATAACAAATATTCAGTCGAATGTAAAGCTGCGTGACGAGAAATTTCACGCGTCCCTGCCTTTCTTGATTGACAGGAACACTGATGATATACTGCACAAATATTCGTATTGATAACACTCATTTACATAAGCTGGCTATAGTGCTTTTGAAGAGCCAAACCCACGTTGATGAAAGGAGTTAAAAAAAGGGTCGAACGGTCTTACCTCGCGCACATCCGTATTGAAAGTCCGTTTTGTTCATATAGCTATGGGTTTC
>BOPN01001388.1:122500-125000 GCA_017312705.2 Penaeus japonicus
CACACACACACACACACACACACACACACACACACACACACACACACACACACACACACACACATATATATATATATAGAGAGAGAGAGAGAGAGAGACATATAGATAGATAGATATATAGATAGTCTGTGTGTATGTGTATTGTATGTGTGTATGTGTACATTCACACACACACACACACGACTGCAGAACAATAAACACTCCTCTCCGTATGTTTAGGAATGTTGACATTGCCTGCACCTTTTGCCACAACGCTTACACACAGGCACTGGACACAAGGACACTCTAGCGTTGACGGTTTTAAGAATGTGATCATAATCAAATTATTAACGATGCTCAGAAAGCACTGTATCGTTGTTTTGTGAGAGTGAGTGGGGAAAAAGTAAGGACGAACAAGTAATGCCAAATGTTCTAGGTTTGGTTACCCTGCATGCGTCCCCAGAAATCAAGCTTAAATGACAAATTGCATTATAAAGGTGTGATGTTTTTTCACTGTGGTACAAGTTTAAATTCAACAAAAAGGCAACTTCTATAATTTAAACAGAAAAAAACCCACACAAATGTGTGTTGAGAGAGAGAGAGAGAGAGGGAGAGCGAGAGCGAGAGAGAAAGAGAGAGAAAGAGAAAATGAGAGAGAAAGAATGAGAGAGAGATAGATAGATAGATAGATAGATAGATAGATAGATAGATAGATAGATAGAGAGAGAGAGAGAGAGAGAGAGAGAGAGAGAGAGAGAGAGGGCGAGATAGGCAAAGAATGAGACATATATATATATATATATATATATATATATATATATATATATATATATATATATATATATATAGAGAGAGAGAGAGAGAGAGAGAGAGAGAGAGAGAGAGAGAGAGAGAGAGAGAGAGAAAGAGAACAAGAGAAACGCATCTAGCCAGAGAGAGAGAGAGAGAGAGAGAGAGACAGAAAGAAGTACGCAAGACGATCAAAGGCTAAATAAATAAGAATTAGAAGAGACAGAAAGAGCTCGGGCGAGCGAAATCTTACGCACACGAGGCTGCTTAATTGTCGGAATTCTTAGTCAGTTCGTCTGAAAAGGAAATATTTACAAAGCTCCCGACTAATTTCGCCACCAAGTGCCTCGGGACACTAAGGGCCTCGTCTTTCTTTTCTTTTTTTTTCCCTTGTGCCTTGGGGTATGGGGTTGAGGGCTGGGAGGGGGAGGGGGGGTAGAGACTGCCTATGAATATATTAATGTTCCTGAAAATTATATCGTGTGTAGATTCACTAAAAAGAAGGAGAAAGACAGGCAGGCAGATAGACAAACTGACAGACAGGTAATCTGACAAAGAGACAGACTGGTAGGTAGAGAAATTAAGTTAGAAAGAGGGTGAGCAAGAGAGAGGGCGAGGGAAAGGTATAGCGAGAGAGAGAGAGAGAGAGAGAGAGATAGATAGATAGATAGATAGATAGATAGATAGATAGATAGATAGATAGATAGATAGATAGATAGATAGATAGATAGAGAGAGAGAGAGAGAGAGAGAGAGAGAGAGCGAGAGAGAGAGAGAGAGAAAGAAAACATTAAAATAAAAGCGAACAAGAATTCTGTCCCCTCCTGTCCCTCTGCCAAACAATATTCAAAGCAAAGACACTCCGTTGAAGATATCGCCTGCACCCCTTCCCTTGGCCCTCGACGTGTGCTTGGTCGGGGCGAAAGCAAACATACCATCACGGCAAACGTTTAGGCTTTCTCAAGATGCCTTTGAGGAAGAAATGCTGGAGCGGAAACACAGAAAGGTTTGTGCATTCTGGTTCAGATTCTTGTTTGCGTTTCATACCTGACTGCGTTCAGAATCTGGAATTGTTTATGTATTTACTTTTTTTTTCCTCTCAATTGATGGGGGGTGATTTGCATTCGTGTTTTGTTTGTGTTGCACGAGTGTTAGATGCTGATTTTGTGTAATGGATTTCCCTGTAATGAATTTCTCTGGTTGTGTTTGATTGCTCGATTGATTGTGTAATCAATCTGGGGTAAGCAGAACAAGCAGAACATGTGAAGAATGCATTTGCATACACGCATCTCTACGCACACACACACACACACACGCACACACACGCACACACACATACACACAAAAGTAACGTATATGTACACAGACACGAGCACCTGATATTTTATAAACCTATATATATTATCCTATATGTCTTAATCAACAGGGATTACAAGGATAACCTACATATACTTTTCCCTCCACTTACAACCTACAACTGAGAGACAACAACAAAAGTAACAAAAGTCAAAGAATTATGTCCACAAAGTACCTTCTTTGGATATCAATCTATGCACTGTGTATGAGTGTGTGTGTATGTGTGTGTGTGTGAGAGAGAGAAAGAGAGTGCGTGTATGTATGTATGTAAAAACCTTCATAAGCTCCGCCAGTCATTCAAACTTAATTAAGAAGCACTTAGTTACAAAAGTTTAAATAGCTGCTCTCAATCAACCGAAAACCGTTTTCTTTAACAT
>BOPN01001388.1:154739-159739 GCA_017312705.2 Penaeus japonicus
TGTTGGTGTGTGTTTGTGTGTGCGTGTTGGTGTGTGTGTGTGTGTGTGTGTGTGGCGGAAGTGTACCATATATTTAATATATATCTGTACAGTAGCCACACGATGTTGATGTATCGGGACAAAAACCGTCCATTCCATCACAACGATTAATTGCTGACATTCTTCCACGATATGTAACACAATCAGTTACCTAACAGCTCTCATCAATTCCCACACAATTCAAACTTGACATCAACTTCCTCATCAGTTTTTCCCAACATAACATCATATTGATATTGTTATTATTATTTTTTTTTCGTGTGAATATATGGGATAACGATGAAAGAAAATCTAGATGCTCTTTGATTATCAATATATGTTTTTTTCCTATAAAAGAAATAAAATAGTACGATATAAAATGAAAGATAAGAACTGGCGTAACAATATGTTCACGATTAGGGAACTGAATCCTCGTTTTCATTTGACTGAAAACGGTTACAATCGAGACCCTCTTTCAGTAGTTACAGTTACGGAACACCGAAACAAAATATAACTCATAGTCATCTGTGTGAATGTAATTTCCATGCAAGGGCATTGATCACAGCGGTATAAATTTGTCCCAAAGAGGAAAAACGTAGTCATTTCATAGTACTGGCTGAGTGTAGGAGCTAGTTGATATCATATCTGATGGTGCAATGCGCTCATATTTTCAAGGCCTTCCTCACGTCATCTTTATCTGATTGTTAGTTAGTTCGTTACTGAAGATATGCAGAGTGTAGTATCACGATATTTGATTAATTGGAATGGGAATTGTGGCTTTTATCTTAATCTTGCTTCTTGTCGTTATTTATGATTATCCTCCTCCTCCTGCTCCTCCTCCTTTTCCTCTTCCTCTTCCTCCTCCTCCTCCTCCTCCTCCTTCTCTTGCTCCTCCTCCTCTTTTTCCTCCTCTCCACCTCCTCCTCCTCTTCCCCTCCTCCTCCCCCTTTTCTCCTTTTCTCCCCTTCCCCTCCCCCTCCCCTCCCCCTCTTCCTCCTCCCGCCTCCTCTTCCTCCTCCTCCCTCCTCCTCTTACTCCTCCCGCCTCCTCTTCCTCCTCCTCCCTCCTCCTCTTCCTCTTTCCTCCCTTCCCCTCCATATCATCTGTGCCAGAATCAGTCTTTCTTCTTAGTTATAACCCACATTCAAAGAGGGAAGAGAGGAGAGCGGAGAAAGAAAAAGGAGAAAGGGACGAAATAGGGCAGAAAAGAGGGTAGGGAAAGAAGAATTAGGGGACGGAAGGAAGAAGAGTGAGAGAAAGAGAAACTGAGAACAGTATTTAGTGTAGAATAAAGGGAGAAAAAAGAAATAAAGGTAAGAATGCGAGACAGGTAGATAGATATATAGATAGATAGATATAAAGTAATAAATAGAGAAGTCACATGAGAGAGAAAAAGTTGATAAATGGATGGAGATAGAGAGAGAGAGAGAGAGAGAGAGAAAGAGAGAGAGCAAGAGAAAGAGAGAAAGAGAGCAAGAGAGAGAAAGAGAGAGAGAGAGCAAGAGAGAGAGAGCAAGAGAAAGAGAGAGAGAGAGAGAGAGAGGAAAGGGCGGGGGCTTAGTCTCCGTGCCAGAACTCCGCGTCAGCAGGACCGAACACCGTCCATCAAGCCCTTCCACTTTTGTTCTTAAATAGATTTATCACTATACGCTCTTCAATTTTTTTTTCTCTCCTCTATTTTGATGGAAGGAGGAGGGGGGAGGGGGGGAGAGGCGCTCTTCCCTTGAGAACAGGTTTCCTTCTGATATGGGGAGGATCAATCATCTCCTCACCCCCCTCGTCCTCTCTTTCCCCACCTCCCTCTTCATCCCCCCCTTCCCTGTCTGTCTTCATAGCGGTCAAAAGTGTTTCGGATCAACCTTTTAGCGCTATTTCTTAGACGCTTTTTCTTATTTTCTTTCTTTCTTTTTTCTCTCACTCCATTCAGTCTGTGTAATCTATTTGATCTGATTATTTATCTAGTTTTATTTCTTGAATTATTTTTTTCTTATTTTCCTTATCTCCTTACCCCTTCTCCGCCGTCTCCCACCCTTGTCCTGCCTTTGTCTCAGTTTCAGTCTTTATCTCTGTCACTGTAGATATTTCGATCTCTCTCTCTCTCTCTTTCTCTATCTATCTATCTCTCTCTCTCTTTCTCTCTCTCTCCTTCTCTTTCTCTCTCCCCCTCACACTCACTCCCTTTGCCTCTTTCCCTCTCCTCCCCCTCTCCCTCCCCGCTCCCATTCTCCGAGGGAACCACTCAGAAAAATAACAAGTCAGTCCCGACCATTTTGAGAGGGATATCGATAACCAAAAGCTTATATTTACTAAGCCTTAAAGTAGTTTCTTTTGCGTCTCTATTGCAGCAGCGAGACTGTTCAACCCACTTTCGGGAACGCCATTCTGAAGCCATTCCTTTTAGCGTGCAGTTCAAAACACGCATTAGAGAGTTGTTGTTCGAGTGTAAGCATTGCGGGAGATCTTAAACGAACGACCACAGAACTCATTATTCACTCTCAGCAACAACAGAAAGTTAAATGGAATCAGGATCGGGGAATGAGCTCTGTGGTCGATCATTCCAGTCTCCCGCTTTTCCATAACAACGTAATAAGTTGAGGACCGAGTGAGGGTCCAGCCGGCGACGAGGAACTTTTAAAGCTCCGTGTGTTCTGCATTGTTTTAAAATCTGCCTTTTGGTCTTTAGGTTTTAGCTTTTCTTGTAAGGGGTTGAAAAAGCTGTGAAACAAAAAGAAATCGACTGAGCATTTTCCTTAATTCAGTACATTGCAATTTTCTGACACACATCAATCTCTAAAAGTCATAATAAAACTTTTAAATTGAATTTTCGTTTTCCAACCAATCACCACACAAATAAAAAGCAGTAACTAATCAAACCAGCACTAAAAGAACAGCATCCCCAAACAAACGCAAAATACACAAACACGAAGAGTGCAAGTCGAAGGAAGAGATTCGCCGAGTTCAGGGACTAGAGGGAAATCAAACGAAGTGAACTTGAGTGAACTTAGGAACAGGAAGTGAGGCCATTTTCGCCACACTCCTAAGACACCTCAGCACCTCGGCTATAGTCTCCCACTCCCGTGCAAAGTGTCGTCAGGAAATACCCAAGGAGAAAGTAAGGGAATATTCTTTACATAGACTCTTATATATCATATCTAAACTAATAGAGAGAAAAAAATATATGATATGATATGATCAAAGAAATAAATGGTAAGATCTAATAAGAGAAATGTATAATAAGATATGATAAGAGAAATGTATGATAAAATATGTAAGATGTTAATGCGCTCACGAGTCTCACGAGTGAACTAATACGCGATTTCTGGCAAGGTGGAGTGTGGCAATGTATGTACAAGAATGATCTGGTTTGTGTTGTAAGAATATGTGACACAAATTAATAACGAATAAAAATTATTGCTGCTGTGCTATGTTATTGAACCTTTTCTTAAAATATGGAGGTGACGCGTTAAAATAAGACCAAAAACTACGGTAACGTCCGTAGAGCTTGTGAAATAATATTAGGTATAGTAAATTATTTGCTCGAAATGGTATTAAAGTCACAGTTACTTAACGGAGTCCACGAATTCAATCCTCGCACAGCTATCTCCATCGATGCCGACGCCTTCGCGCTTCGGGTAAAGTCAGAGACCTCACTTCTGAATTTCCAAGCAAGATAGAACTTGTCGTTCCCCTTGAAGATTTATCGTGAAATAAGAAACTTTTCCAAGCTTTATCTTGCCTTATACGGTTAGGTTATTTTTGTTGGCCACAGCATCGCTTGATGGGGTCTTACTTTGGAGAGTCACCCATCTAGCATTCCTTAAAATTCGATGTATATGGCTTTGGTAACTCTATAGTGATTCCTGAGCACCTGTTTATATCACATAACCCAGAGTAGTTGTATTACTTGTGAAATATGAAATGTATAATCATATCTTCTCATTCTTTTGAGATGGGGAGGTTAATAGAACACACGGCGATAGCGGGATTAGGAGCGTAGATTAAAGTCGAGTATAGTCTTAAAAGTTTTCGAAAGTAGTGTTTTAGGGTGGCGATACGTGTGCTCCTGTGTAGAATTGGCTCAGGATGTTCTTTCATGGTTGATAGAGACTTGATTAAAAGGAAGCCGTGCATTATGAGAGTCTGATGTAATATTTGTCGTAATATCGTTTTCCAAAAGTAATCATTCAGATAAACTTTTTTTTTTTGTGCAAAATAGAGCATAAGAAGCAAACAAGAATATAACACTGATTACGGATGAATTCATATAATGGACTGGTTTCATCTCACTCCCACTCAGAAACCCTCCAACTTGCCACGAAATCTATTATCTTAAGATTCATAACATCTTTACTATGGTATATTTTTCATTTCCATAAAATGCAGTGTCAACATCTAAATTTTGGGTCTAAGCATTTTACACGCATCTAGTTAATGCAACGCTTGCAATTTAAGTCATTAAATCCAAAGCCAAACACAGTTAAAGCGAGACAGAAACCCATGCCACAGGGTAATCTAGGATTTATAGCTCCAAGGAAAATAATTATAGTTTAGCCAGGGAGAGAGAGAGAGAGAGAGAGAGAGAGAGAGAGAGAGAGAGAGAGAGAGAGAGAGAGAGAGAGAGAGAGAGAGAGAGAAGAGAGAGAGAGAGAGAGAGAGAGAGAGAGAGAGAGAGAGAGAGAGAGAGAGAAGAGAGAAAGAGGGAGAGAGAGAGAAAGAAAGAGAGAGAGAGAGACAACAGTAGCACGGAAAACTATATTCTGATTTGCAGCATCCCCCCCACCCCACCCCGTAAAATCAAGAGCTTTACAAAAGCCCTGTCTGCAAAGTATTAAGGTTAAAAATAGATTTATAGCTTGTAAAAGGTAAATAATATCATCAGGTAATACACCTTTGTTCAAGTCTCATAGTATGGAGGCATTACAAAAAGTATAATAAATCTGGATACTAACAATGACTCATATCAGTACATATAAATTCCATTT
>BOPN01001388.1:207239-209739 GCA_017312705.2 Penaeus japonicus
TGACTCATTGAAAAAGGCGTGGGGGTCAAACCTCAGCCTTTATCAGTAGTCATAAATGGTTCAAATGATACCTTAAAACCAAGCGGGTACCTTAACTACGTTAAAGTTTTGTATTCTGTGCTAAATGCCCTCCGTTAGAAAATTCATTCATATTTTCAAAAATGCTCAATTCCGTCAGATGATTTTTCTTTCAATCCCGTTAATCACAAAGTCACAGTAGGCCAATGAGTTTGCCAGAAAAAAAAGAAAAAAGAAAAAAAAAATCATCCTGTTGGCCAAAGAAACCAAAAAAAAACAATAAAAAAGTAAGATTCAACAATAATAATCGTATAATGGATATATCCCGGCCACCAATAACGTTTCTTAATGTCACTGACGAACATATAATGCCCGGTGCTTTGAATTTAAATCAACTTGAAAAATCGTACTTTCTTTCCAACATTTTCAGACTTTTAAGACACTCTAGAACCAGGTCAGGTGACCACGAAACTATTTCTTTTTTGAAACCAGCATAGTCGACCCCCTCCCAAAAAAAAAAAAAAAAAATCCGACCACAATATTACTCCCGGGTATGACCCTCTTATTTGCTCCAAACTCTAAAATATGATGTAATCAGTCAAAAACAACATCATCTTCGGTTTAGCCGTCATCCAAAACTTGATTTTCACCTTTGTACACTGACTTGACCCCAGCACTAGAATTTGACCAATAACTCTAGAAATCTAAATTTTTTGGTCAAACCAAGTGGCTAACTGAAATCAGGGGCCCAAAAACTACTTGTGTGCCAAAAATGAGCGAAATCTAAACACCTTTTTTTTTGCCTTCTCATAGTTAACAGCCATAAATAAATAGTGATAAGTAATAATAAGTAAATAGTATTGCCCTTTTCTTCAGTCACTGGCTAAGGCATATGTATGCTCGTTTCCTATGCAGTTGATGTAAGACATAAGACTCTATAACATCACAACACGATGTTATATAATCGACTGCTTTTTTTTCCTGCTTGGCATATTCAACATTTCTATCGACTCATATATTTTTGATAATCCATTCTCTTTCACCTTTGAGCTCTGAATCTGGTTACCATTACCGTCTTATTGTTGGCAAAGTATCTTCTTCAAATATTTAAAGTATTATCCACGTAATGTCTTATTCTCCCATCTAGCTCTCTTGTCTTGTTTAATATTTCCTTTTTTATAAAAGTCTCTTTATATAATTCACCTATCGTTTTCATTATTCATTTATCTGTTTATATATTAATTTGTTGTTTTTTTCACACGATTATAGAATTTTTCGTCACATATCCGAATTTCTTGCATCAATACTTTTGTCATGTATCCGGTATTTGTATTCATATTATGGTAATATTTTGCACCCAGATACCACGTAAGATTTTTTTTATGGCCTCTCCTCCATATACTTTGCATTTTGATGATAAACCAAAGTTATTAGCATTTCATTCGTAAGGCTTGACCGTAACGCTAAAATCCTTCCCTCCTTTTCTTCCTTTAAGAAACCGATCGGAAGCTGAACTGAACTGATTTAAAGCGCTATATTCAGACGCTTGAATTGCTGGATTTTTATATTTCTCTTTAACGGATAGTTTGATTTTGATGCTTATATATAGTGTATAACTAGACAATGCATTTGTTTAGAATATGTACATATACGCGCGCGCGTGCTTACATTTATATATTTTTCTTCTTCCTCCCTTTTTTTATGAAATTGAAAAATGAATTAACATGATTCTCCTGAACATGTATACCTGAGCAACTCACACCAATTGACGTAAGTGCGGAGTCCATTACCTGACTGAGGCTTGAGTGACTTCCATTTTCCTTGTTACTTGTGGCTCTCTCTTTGATAACTTCTTTTTTTGTCACTTTTTTTCTCCTCCCTTTTACTTGCCAGAGCTAGATAAAACAGACTTTCAACACACGTACACACCCATACACATATACGCCACACACACACACACACACATTCGCCGAGCAGAGACACAGAGGGCCAGAGAGCCGAGTTGCCTAAGATAATTTGCCTGCATTAATCAAGGCGCCGGTTGAGTGCCTCACAATACAAGTGTGTTCAAAACGAGGCGGTGTCTGAAGGCGAGTGCGTGTGAGGGGAAGTCTCTGCAGGAGGACTGGAGGATCGCAAGGCGGAGTCAGGAATAGCGCGAGTGTGTGAATTGAAAGTAGAATTAATTAGTTGGTATTCAGTAAGTAATGGAAATAATTAGGATATTTGAAGGAGACTGTATAGGCACGCACGCACGCATGAACGTATATATATATACATATATATGCATACATACATACATACACTCACACACACACACACATACACACACACAAACACACACACTATGCCATAAAACCATTCAAGAAGAAAGAAGAAAGAAGAAGAAGAAAAAAAAATAACACAATCGGGAAACAATCGTACCAGAACACAAGAGGGACTTGGAAAAACAAAACGATAAAGCTAGACGGGAGATAACGCG
>BOPN01001388.1:214739-217239 GCA_017312705.2 Penaeus japonicus
ATGATAATTATTATCATTACTATTGTTATCACTACTATCATCATTATCATTGTTATTAAAAATATTTAGTTATTATTATCATCATTATTATCATCATTATTATTGTCATTGCTCTTATCATCATTATTGTTGTTATTAATGGTATTCCTCTCCTTTTTTATCCTTATCATTGCAATTGTGTTTATCACTATCACTGCAATTATTATCATTATCATCATCACATAATCATCATCATTACCATCATCGTCATCAATATTATCGTAAAGGGAATGAACATTCACCTATCTTTTCCAATTGATTCCTCCTTTTAGTGACCGGCTGGATTTGCCATGATCCTTAGATGCCAAAGGCTTACCTTACCTTCACCCTCCATGCATGAGAGCCTCCAAGCACTGTAAGAGGAGGATCACTATGGATATGGTCTGAAAAAAGCGATTAAAAAAAGAAAAAGAAAATGAAAAAAACAACAAGGAAATTTACCTTGATGAATTTACACGCGTTAATCAAAATAATTTATGGAGGCTTCACAGAAGTCGGCTTCATATTGCCAGGGAGAAAAGGAGGTAAAAAAAAAAAAACTAACTAAAAAAACAAATTGAGTTGAGATTCACCCACGTGTTTGCATCCCTTTCGAAAAAAAAAATATCTCCTGCGCCCACGAACGCCTCCGCTCTCACGCTTTGCAAAATCCGCAATGGGTGTAATGAACCAAAAATCTCTCAAAGGATTTTTTTCTTTCTTTTTATGAAAAAAAACAAAAAAACTTTCAGATGATAAACCTCCAAACCTCCGACCTTTTTTCCCAAACAACAGTCTCACTCACTCTATTCCCATGGCGGTGTTCACCAGCCCGCGCTATGATTCGCTAGCTCCAAGGCCGAAGAAATGAACTAGATTCAGTCGAGAATATGCACGAGGGCATCTGAGCGAGAGAGACTCCGTGAAACCCGAGAGAGAGACGTATGGGTGAGAGAGACAGTAAGTGGATGATTGAGTGGATCACGAGTAATAGATCATTATGCGTAATGATATTAATGTCCGTGTACTGCGAAGGTATAGGGAAAACAATTACTTGTAATGTAGGAAGTCAATGCGGGAAGACAGAGAGAGAGGGAGAGGGAGAGAGAGAGAGAGAGAGAGAGAGAGAGAGAGAGAGAGAGAGAGAGAGAGAGAGAGAGAGAGAGAGAGAGAGAGAGAGAGAAAGAGAGGGGGGGGGGAGACAGCGATAAAGAGACAAACAGAAAGAGAAAACGAAAGAAAAACAGAACGAGAGAGAGAAAGAGTATTTGCCGTTACCCTTTCTCATCTCATTTCACTCTCTGTCTCTATTTTTTTAACTTTTCGAATGACCTTCTCCCTTGTCGATTTCACTCGACGTTTCGTTGAAACAAACTCGACTTGGCTTTAATATCGTCCACATTTTACTCCCTGAGATCAAAACTGCCTGACCCCAGAACGAAAGACCTGGATTCATAATTCCCGACGCCAACTTATGTTACTCTAGGTCGCATCAGCAGAAGTTAATTGGAAATGTTTTCTTCTTTCGTCAACGAAATGAAAGCCACGTGTGTGTGGATGTGTGTCGCTTTATTTATTTTTTTCTCGTAATGAAAGAAGTTCCCACTTGTTTTGTTTTTTGTTTTTTGTCTTTTGTTTTTCTCTTTCTCTCTTTCTTTCTTTATTTCAAGTCTTTGCCAATATAACAGGAGGGCGTCGGATTCTTGCAAGGTCATGCGTCATTGACTTTTGTGTCTCGATCGTCACCACATCAGCCTCCCTCCCTCCCTCCCCACCCCACCCCACCCTTCACTTCTCATCTCAGTCAGCTGTTCCTCGTCCCACTGCCTATATTCAAGCTTCTATTCCCCGTTAAGCCTCACTTCAGCCCATGACGACTCCCATCATTTCCCAATCCTACATCAGCCTAGCCTTATTCCTCTCTAATCTCTAATTCGGTCCGCTGCCTAAGAGTCACCGCATCCAAGTCCTTATCCAATCGCATCCTAGCTCCTATCCCCGTCCCTATTCCAACCCTATACTAACCTAATCTCTGCATTATCCTAGCCCTTATCACCATTCCAATCAAGATTCCAGCCCCTTATCCCACTACAATCCCCAATTCCTTCTTACTCCCACCACAATCCCCAATCCCATCGTGCTACCCCCCCCCCCAATCAGACCCTACCTCCACCCCGATCCCACCCCAGTCCCTATCCCCATCCCAAATCCCCCTCCCCCTCCCCACACAGACTCGCTCCAACACCGGAAGAATCGCTCCGCAGGTAGTGGAGGTGGGGGAGGGGGAGGGGGAGGGGGAGGGGGAGGGGGAGGGGGAGGGGAGGGGTGGGGGGGGAGGTGCTGTCACGATGCACCTTGACGCCTTCGCTGTCCGACTCGCTCTACGGACGCGTGTGAAAGAAGGAATAAGATGTTGAGGGGAGGAAGGAGGCTGGCGAACGGACGGGCGTGCGGGCGGGGGAGATATGGGTGGCGGTGTGGA
>BOPN01001388.1:262239-264739 GCA_017312705.2 Penaeus japonicus
TTGCAGCTACAATCATATGAATCCATGAATATCTCTTCGCTTATCAAATAAAGAATATCGCCATATACGAAGCCAAGTCTTGTAATACACACTTATTTTATGATCAAACTACGATCATTAAGGAAACAACACGAGTTAATTTTCTACATATATGTTTAATTGCATAAATCGCATATCACACAAACACACGCACATACGCAAGAACACACACACACACATATACATATCATATATATATATATATATATATATATATATATATATATATATATATATATATATATATATGTACATACACACACACACACACACTCGTGTGTGTGTATGTATATATATATATGTATGTATATATATATGTATCTAAATATGTATATATATGTATATACATATACATATATGTATGGATATTTATGCATATATATACATATATATATGCATACATTCATCATTATTTATTTCGATAAAAAAAGAAGAAAAAAAAAAAAAAAAACGTATGTGCCAAATGCCAACAATGATATTCTAGGACAAGGGATGAATTTGGATTAGATTTTCACATAGAGAGCAATAGCATTTTCCATATGATTTACTTAACTGTTTCACAAACAAACGAGAGAATATAAAGTGGAAGTCAGCAGAACAGATTAGATCAGTTCTTATAGTCCAATTTGAAATCAGGAAAAGTTAGAATTATAGGTAATAGAAGTAGTGGAACTGGTTTTAGTTTAATAAATATATCATTCTGAGATAGGTTACATGTCATGTCCCACGCCATGTGATATAAAGATACAGTTTTCTTTTCTATAAATGATAAAACAGATGAACGAACCAGGAAATGTCAACTTCTCTACTCGGTGGTAAGGACGGAGGATAGTGAATATACCATGGAAATAGAAACAGACCTAAAATATATGAATCATTTGCTTAGGAATATTATAACAGGCCAACGGACAACAATCACACACACACACACACACACACACACACACACACACACACACACACACACACACACACACACACACACACGCACACACACACACAAAAGAGAGTGCGTGAGACCCTTAGGCATGTACATCATTCATTCTTTTAACTGTTGCTCTCCCTATTCCATTGAGCATTTTATGTGTTCTGTAATAGTGAAAAGTAGGAAAGTTTTCTACATACATCCCCCGGTGGAGTAAGCCATTTCTCGGAGGTACCCTTACCCCGGATCTTATTAGCGACTTGTTCAGATATAAGCCATTTTTGTGACGTTTAGGTCTGTATGGGATGTTTGCATGCAAAGGTGATTTTAAGCACTGAATATCAGTGGTCAAAAAGTCTTGTAAGTTAGTTGTTCAAATGACTTGATTTAATTGTGAAAAAATCTAAAGAATGCATAATCACCAATTATAAATATATATATATATATATATATATATATATATATATATATATATATATTGTAAACGAGTACATAAGATCCAAGGACAATTCACATCAAATGTTGATAGTTTATGATAAAATAAGGAAAACGCTATCCTTTTATTAACTCACTTAATAATGTTATTAACATGTAATTGCATTCCCTGTAAATCAACTGTAATTCTGCATAAAGTTTCGGATAAAATTGAAGAACATATTACGATCAGTTTATTTGGAGGAGCCTTTGGAATGGTTACGAGAAGGCAGTGCTCCCTACTACCCCTGCCCCTCACCCCGCAACAACTGATCCCCTGAGTTTGTATCGTTAAAAGACTCCAAAGGAAATATGTTAGCTTGTTTTAGAAAGTTTTTCATCACCTTTCATTTTAGGAAGCTTTTTAGTATGTTGAAACGTTCATCGGGATACAGAAATTGTATTATATCATAAATAAAACGAGCATTAGTAAGCACAAAAAAAAATAAAAAAAATAGACGATTGGGTAACTGAAATATCGCAAATACTGAATATTTTGCATGTGATCAGCTGATCCGAACCATGAATGCTGCAAAGCTTCGAATCATTCATTTCCCTAAGGTAGCTATAATAGTGCATGACGGTGGGATAAAACGCCTTGAATAAATAGTACCGGGATTTTCAAGCCAACCATCCTTTGATAGTTAGATGACGACTAACTTTCGAAGTGGCTATTACATATTCCGTAATAGGGTTAAAATTAATATTAGAATCAAAGTATAATCTGTTTCAACATGTCAATTTTAGTTATGATAAGTACGTCAGTTAAAGCTTGCGAGAAAAAGCCAACCTGAAACATTAATTTGCAGCTACAATCATATGAATCCATGAATATCTCTTCGCTTATCAAATAAAGAATATCGCCATATACGAAGCCAAGTCTTGTAATAGACACTTATTTTATGATCAAACTACGATCACTAAGGAAACAACACGAGTTAATTTTCTACATATATGTTTAATTGCATAAATCGCATATCACACAAACACACGCACATACGCAAGAACACACACAGACACATATACATATCATATATATATATATATATATATATATATATA
>BOPN01001388.1:282239-290913 GCA_017312705.2 Penaeus japonicus
GTTAGACTGAGCTAACCGCTAGACTGAGCTAACCATTAGACTGAGCTAATCGCTAGATTGAGCTAACCGTTAGACTGAGCTAAGCGTTAGACTGAGCTAACCGTTAGACTGAGCTAACCGTTAGGGCCTGTTTACACGAGAAGTTTTCCAACTCTGGTTAGCAAACGCGGCGTTAGAAACTACCGCTCACACGAGGCGCTTTTAAACGTGGCGTCAATGCGATGCTTGTGTTTGTGCGTGCCTTATATGTATGTCTGTGCCAAATGCAGAGAGCAACAGACAGTTTCAACCAGGATGGATGTAGAAGGGGTAGCATGTGCTTGGGTCTTGCATCGCCATTTGAAGCGGCGCAAGCGGCGAGAATATATATATATAGTATATATATACTATATATACATGTATGTATATAGACAGTATATATATACTATATACACTATATATACTATATATATACATATATATTATATATATAATATATATATATGCTATATATATATCTATAGTGATGTATATATATAGTAATATATATATATATTTATATATATAGTAATATATGTATACATATAGTAATATATATATGGTAATATATTTATAGTAATATATATATATAGTAATATATATAGTATTATATATATAGTAATATATATATAGTAATATATATATAGTAATATATATATATAGTAATATATTTATAGCAATATATATATAGTAATATATATATATAGTAATATATATATAGTAATATATATATAGTAATATATATATATAGTAATATATATATAGTAATATATGTATATATATATATATATATATATATATACACGCGCGCCCAAAACGTGCGCAGCGGACCCCGACCGCGGCGTCAGGCAAATCTGCCGTGTGTGACCGGTTCCATAGACTACCATTGACTTTGCTAAGGCCCGGTTTACACGAGGCGCTTTCAACGCGCGTTAGCAAACGTGGCGTTAGGCAAAGTCAATGGTATCTATGGAACCGGTCACACGTGACGCGCCGTTTTGCCTGACGCCGCGTCAACGTCGGGTCCCTTGCTACCGCGGCGTTTTGAAAGCAGCGCGCTCTCTAATTGGCTGGGCTGCTACCAATGAGGAGAGAGAATGCGCGTTACTATGGCAACCCCTGGGATACTCCACGTGGAGGAAGTTTCTCGCCGCTTGCGCCGCTTCAAACGGTCACTATATATATATATATATTACTATATATATATCACTATATATACATATATATGTATTACTATATATATATATATATGTCTGTTTCTCTCTGCATTGTTTGGCACAGACACACATATAACATATGCACAAACACAAGTGTCGCGTTCACGCCGTGTTTGAAAGCGCCTCGTGTGAGCGGTAGTTTCTAACGCCGAGTTTGCTAACGCACGTTGGAAAGCGCCTCATGTAAACCGGGCCAAAGACTGAGCTAACCGTTAGACTGAGCTAACCATTAGACTGTGTTAACGGTTAGACTGAGCCGAGCGGCTAGATAACAAGCATTGCTTTGTTGTAAGTTTTTTAATATATTCATGTAACTCTGTATGTATATGATGTCTTTTCGTTTTTGTAAATATAAATGCTTAACGAATGGCCTGTGTGGGGCTGAGAATAGTCGAAGGGTTTCAATGAAGAGGGATGAGCTCAGCTCCGTAATGCAGAAATGTAAGTGAAGTGAGAATATAACGTATAGAATATAGTTTTTCAATAGTTTTCCAAGGTGGTTCGCTCTAATGAATAATACCCAAGATTATATATAATTTTCATTTAATATCATTAATGTTAAGGGAACCAGGATACTTCATGTTTAAAATATTCCATAAAAATTCCAGTCAATTGCGCGTATGATTACATCGTCAAATTGAATATTAATGCTTATTGGCGTTAATATCGAGAAATCGTGTACACAAACAAACACATATTGACCAAAGTATCGAGCCTTGAGGTACACCCAAATAAATACTTCTCATCTTGGGAGCCTGTAGATTATGAAATTATTCATGCTAACTTTACACCAGTGTAGGAACCATCCATTTTGAAATACCTTTTAATTGTGTACACAATAATAGAAGCAACAGTCCCACAAGCCATAGCTGCGTTACTGATTAAAGCCTCTGTGGCAAGCTCAGGTAAATGCCACGTATATATTTGCAATGTACACTATAATGGAGTTGACTGATGCAGTTACCCTGCTTTGTAGACGAGAAATAATTGAAACTGACCTTACTTGACCTACTTTATTTCTGCTATTCTAACCTTAAGTAAACCTTCCCCTCCTAAAGATTAGCAAACCACCCACTGCGAAGCTGTGACGTCACCAATTAACCCTTTTTCCTTCATTAATCTATACCCAGGCATAAGTGACGGTCTGCAGGTGTAAATACCTGGTATCAACAGTTACCATTATCATTTTTTAGCATTTAGTGTTTATAGTATGATTCGGGCAAGTTTAAGATTGATCAGCGTAAATCTAGCATTGTTCCCAGTTTATCGTATTTCTTATATATCTAATAGTTTTCTCTTTCATCATATATACATATATATGTATATAGATATGCAATATATTGTGATATAAATAAACAAATATCTATACATGCACTCGCACACAGATAGATTTCCTCGCGTACGTTGTATATATGTGTGTGTGTGTGCTATTGTTATTGTTTTATTTTGTTATTTGTCTTGTTTCCAAATAACATATATTGAGTCGTTTGACATTGACAGAATCGGTAAAAACTTAACATTCTTTTCCGTTTTTATTGCTTGTTTCATGTAGTCTTCAATTCCTTTTTTCATTTTCTTTTTAGCCTTTACCAATTATTCATAGATATATTTGTTTTTGGAATGAGTCTATTGAGGAAAAAGGAAAATATTCACTTGACTGAAATTCATCCGTTGCGTCCATTGCAATAATAATTTGCAAAGATCCCCGTGAGATTTAAGATTTGGACTCCCACTTGATTTGGCCTTTTCTTTAGTATTGGAAATCATTTGAAAGTGAAAAAGAGACTCACATTGGGAAACGTGCATCATGCAGAGTTTAAGTGGGAAAAAATGCAGGCTTATGTCGTCAGGCAGTGATTTTTATTTAGCTTATATTACCTATAAACTTCTTACAATCCTTAGATAAATATCTTTTTAGGTATGCTATTTTTGGTATTTCAATAACTTGGTGACATGGCTCGTGCGTGTATGTGTTTTACGAAAGTAAAAGGAAAATAATTATATGCATTAAACATTTTCATTACATAGCAATAAAAGTACCAGACAATATATTTTCGCCCTACTACACCAATTTCAAATATATTCTATATTTTCTTAATTATCGAATAAAGAAGATTCAGGTGTTTAAATTGATATCGCATGGATATATTTTCGACAAGTATAAATGGCATTAAGAGACACACACACACATACACAATAGATATGATCATGAGTTGTGAAAAAGTATCAGTTATTGGATGCTGAACAATTTCCATTATGGAAAACATGCGTAATCGTTAAAAAAGTAATATTTTGAGTGTTATTAAACAGATTTAATCACAAGAATTTTCATTCTGCTGGTTGGTATTGTAATGGATAATTCGTATATATATCTAAATACGTTTATATATCCCCCATTTAATTGGCATTGTATTAATTATAACACTTTATGACAATACGAATATTAAAAACACAGATGTTATCTTTAGGACGGTTTAGACTTGCACATCATTGCACAGAATAAAACTTAAAAATTCCTTTTCACTTCTTGGATACCTGATAAAGAGCCAAACCCAGAGAAACAGGAAGATAAAAGGATAACAAAGATAATCAAGAGAAGATTGATTGATTGGTCTACCTTGAATCATTCAGTGGTATTTCTCCGTATTTGTTGGACAGTACAATGCATTTAGGTTCGGTCGGCCAAAAGTCGCTATAGCAGGCTTGACTGACAGCACAATTAGTCAAACTTTGTGACACGCAAAAATATGAACTAATAAAATGCAAATAGAACAGCCAGTGTAAAAGTTAATACTAGTTGGTAAACATAAAGCAAGTATAGAGAATTAGAATTAAATATAGAGATGTAGATTTTGTGTTGTTGTTGAAACATCAGTCTAAACCGAAGGCTGAAATACGTTCTTATTAATAATAAGACTTGGGAAATTATCTAAAATTGAAATAAAAACAAAATTATGGGAATGCAGTGTATGTATATTTTGTATATCAGAATATACCAAGATGTACTAAAAATAAATTAGAATTAGAAGTTTATGACATTTTCTTCAAGAAAGGACAGTGGAACGTAAATAAGTATCAAATAGCTTGTTAATAAAAGTAAAAAAAAAGATTGAATGAGTATGAACTGATACTTTTTCCCTTGAAATGAGAGTCAAGTGCAAACAAAGAGGGGAGGATTGAATCTCTTTCCAAAGGCCACTCCAGGCTTATGACTGAGCTAACCGTTAGACTGAACTAACCGTTAGACTGAGCTAACCGTTAGACTGAGCTAACCGTTAGACTGAGCTAACCGTTAGACTGAGCTAACCGTTAGACTGAGCTAACCGTTAGACTGAGCCGAGCGTGTAACGTCCTAATAACCGGTATATGAATTTCGTCTCTCGTTCCCCACGTATTTATTCTGCACTTTATTACAGGAGAGGCTAGATAACAAGCATTGCTTTGTTGTAAGTTTTTTAATATATTCATGTATGTGTATGATGTCTTTTCGTTTTAGCAAATATAAATGCTTAACGAATGGCCTGTGTGGGACTGAGAATAGTGGATGATCGTTACTCGAATAAACTTCTTTAGCATAAATTCGAAGGGTTTCAAAGAAGAGGGATGAGCTCAGCTCCGTACTGCAGAAATGTAATGAAATGAGAATATAATGGATAGGATATAGTTTTTCAATAGTTTTCCAAGGTAGTTTGCTCTAATGAATAATACCCAAGATTATATATAATTTTCATTAAATATCATTAATGTTAAGGGAACCAGGATACTTCATGTTTAAAATATTCCATAAAAATTCCAGTCAACGCCGTGTATGATTACATTGTCATATATTATTGCTTATTTGCGTTAATATCGAGAAATCGTGTACACAAACAAACACGTATTGACCAAAGTATCGAGCCTTGAGGTACACCCAAATAAATATTTCTCATTTTGGGAGCCTGTAGATTATGAATTGCTTTCCTGAACCTAAATAGATCTTAATCAAACCAATTAAGTGTTGCGCCTTTAATACTGTCCATCGCTGTATTTCATTGGATATTGTGTCAAATGCTTCTGGAAGGTCGAAAAAGGTACTAATTTAATCGTTGTTTTAACGAACGCGTTATACTATAGAAGATTGGGCTCATTCCGTATTGAGTGTATATTGGAATTTCGCTATATATACAGTATTTTCAAAAGTTTGGAATATATAAAAATTACAAATATTTGGAAATGCACGTGGGCAAAATTTTCACATTTCTAGCGAATTAAAATTCATGTTAACTTTACACCAGTGTAGAAACCATCCATTTTGAAATACCTGTTGATTGTGTACACATTAACCCACTGCGTACGGGTGTCATGACATACATGACGTAGGAGCTTTGGCCTGACGACGGGCGTCATGACGTACATGGCGTTCGGGGATTTTGGAATACTATGCTATTTTATTGTGCTATGAAAAAGGAATGAGTGATGATGGCTACTGCAGTCATAATTACTATAATTACCGTAATACCGTGCTAGCTTAACGTCCAAAACCTAGATGGCACCACTTTTTCCTAGCACCAGCAGGAGAGAGAGCCTTGAATGGCACCCATCCACGGTCTCTAGCAAGCACTGTCTCTATAGAGCGATGGCACACACTAAGTTGATGAACCCTTGCTCAAAACTACCGCCGATGAAGGATGTGCAGGCAGAACGAGAAGAGGAGGGTGACTCAATCCATACCCAGTGTCTAAAATGTGCTCCTGTGCCAATATGGATGCCTTTCATTGTAGCACTAAGTCTAACTTTGGTTTCATTCCTCTTCTTTCTACCTCTTCTTGTTATCTTTATTGTAGGGGGTTATATGTTTCGTATTCGTTCATGACAGCACAAAAATACGAAAAAATAAAGTTGTCTTTTGTCCTCCCATAAAACAGCAATACTTCTATCACATTGAGTATAAAGGAAATAATGAGCTGATGTGGATAATATACTACAATTTTAGTCAACTGCAGCACTGATAGAGCCTGTTATATGGCACATATAAGTCTCTAAACTCAATAAAACACACAAAAAAACAAAACACAAAAAACGCTCTAGTTTTTCAATGAATGACTAAAAGAGAGTGGGAATATTCAAATTATAATGCTTCAAGCAGTCTCTCTTTAAAATAAAGCTTATCCTGGAGGCTGGGCAAGCTAATTTATCCCCGTCTGCAATGGGTTGATAGAAGCAACAGTCACAAAAGCCATAGCTGATTTACTGATTCCAGCCTCTATGGCAAGCTCAGGTAAAAGCCGCGTATATATTTGCAATGTACACTATAATGGAGTTGACAGATGCAGCTACCCTGCTTTGTAGACGAGAAATAATTAAAGCTAACCTTACTTTATTTCTGCTATTCTAACCTTAAGTAAACCTTCCCCTCCTAAAGATTAGCAAACCACCCACTGCGAAGCTGTAACGTCACCAATTAACCCTTTTCCTTTATTAATCTACACCCAGGCATAAGTTACTATGATTTAGGCAAGTTTAAGATTGATCAGCGTAAATCTAGCATTGTTCCCAGTTTATCGTATTTCTTATATATCTAATAGTTTTTTCTTTATATATATACAAATATATGTATATAGATATGCAATATAGTGTGATATAAATAAACAAATATATATACATGCACTCGGACATAGATAGATTTGCTCGCGTACCTTGTATATGTGTGTGTGTGTGTGCACGCACATACACACCTCTTGCAGTGCTATTGTTATTGCATTATTATTATTGTTTTATTTTGTTATTTTTCTTGTTTCCAAATAACATATATTGAGTCGTTTGACATTGACAGAATCGTTAAAAACTTAACATTCTTTCCCGTTTTTTATTGCTGGTTTCATGTAGTCTTCAATTCCTTTTTTCATTTTCTTTTTAGCGTTTACCAAGTATTCATATATATATATATATATATATATATATATATATACATATATATATATAAATATATGTATATTTGTTTTAGAACGAGTCTATTGAGGAAAAAGGAAAATATTCACTCGACTGAAATTCATCCGTTGCGTCCATTGCAATAATAATTTGCAAAGATCCCCGTGAGATTTAAGATTTGGACTCCCACTTGATTTGGCCTTTTCTTTAGTATTGGAAATCATTTGAAAGTGAAAAAGAGACTCACATTGGGAAACGTGCATCATGCAGAGTTTAAGTGGGAAAAAATGCAGGCTTATGTCGTCAGGTGGTGATTTTTATTTAGCTTATATTACCTCTAAACTTCTTACCATCCTTAGAAAAATATTTTTTTAGGTATGCTATTTTTGGTATTTCATTAACTTGGTGACATGGCTCGTGCGTGTGTGTGTTTTACGAAAGTAAAAGGATAATAATGATATGCATTAAACATTTTCATTACATAATAATAAGAGTGCCAGACAATATATTTTCGTCCTACTGCGCCAATTTCTAATACATTCTATATTTTCTTAAGTATTGAATAAAGAAGATTCAGGTGTTTATATTGATATCGCATGGGTATGTACTCGACAAGCATAAATGACACAAAGAGACTCACATACACACACACACACACACACACACACACACACACACACACACACACACACACACACACACACACACACACACACACACAATAGATATGATCATGAGTTGTGAAAAAGTTTCTGTTATTGGATGCTGAACAATTTCCATTATGGAAAACATGCGTAATCGTTAAAAAAGTAATATTTTGAGTGTTATTAAACAGATTTAATCACAAGAATTTACATTCTGCTGATTGGCATTGTAATGGATAATTCGTCTATATATATAAATATATAAATACGTTTATATATCCCTCATTTAATTGGTATTGTATTAATTGTAACACTTTATGACAATACAAATATTAAAAACACAGACGTTATCTTTAGGACGGTTTAGACTTGCAAAGCATTGCACAGAATGAAACTTCAAAAAATCATTTTCACTTCTAGGATGCCTGATAAAGAGCCAAACCCAGACAAACAGGAAGATAAAAAGATAATAAAGATAATCAAGAGAAGATTGATTGATTGCTCTATCTTGAATCATTCAGTTGTATTTCTCCGTATTTGCTGGACAGTACAATGCATTTAGGTTCGGTCGGCCAAAAGTCACTATAGCAGGCTTGACTGATAGCACAATTAGTCAAACTTTGTGACACGCAAAAATATGAACTAATAAAATGCAAATAGAACAGCCAGTGTAAAAGTTATTACTAGTTGGTAAACATAAAGCAAGTATAGAGAATTAGAATTAAATATAAATTATGGGAATGCAATGTATGTATATTTTGTATATTAGAATATACCAAGATGTACTAAAATAAATTAGAAGCGATCCATTGTGTTACAAAGTGACATTTTCTTCAAGAAAGGACAGTGGAACGTAAATAAGTATCAAATTGCTTGTTAATGAAAGCA